>VNJS01008003.1:0-12054 GCA_008042575.1 Drosophila watanabei
TCGCGAACTGTAATCGATAAAAAATTACATCACGACTTTCTCATCTGTGTGACGTGACGATAAAACACATTCACATCTCAGACTCAGACTCGGACCCAGACAGTTTGTTATAAATTGTTTGCTTTAGTGCTAACAAAATGGATGACAACAAACACCATCTACATCCACGGATTCAGATTCAAGTGTAAATGAAACGTTGAATATCGTATTTATTATTGAAGTGCCAACACAAGTCTGAGATTACAGCACAGGCAACAATATATATATAGTATCTGTACATCATGCACTTGGCTATAGATAAGAGTCGATTTTGTTTGCTCAGTCGAGAGTCTTTTCATACCCACTTCCTTGTGGCTTGTGTGAGGTGAATAGCTGCTCCGGCCATTAATCAATTTAATTATGCATTAGACTCGGGATTCCTAAAATTCTCAAGAACTCTGGAGTGTAGTAGTTCCCTTTCTACAACGCTCCACTTTGCCAAGAATTCCTGGACTTTGCTGCTGCAATTCTTTTGTTTCGCCCCCTAATATATACAGAGAAAGTAAATCTTTCTATTTGAATTTTTAATTAAATTAAAACTGAAAGAGTAAGACTCTTGGGTTTTCTAGTTCAACTATAATACCTAAAGATGGAGGTATGTTGACTTAGTTTTAATTTTCGTATCATAATCTCTCCCATAATCCATCATAAACCATTCACATTGCTCTTTAATTTGTTTTCTGTGTAGGGAAATATGTCTAGAACGCTTTCATCTGCAACACAGCAGCAGCCGATGGATGGGTGAGGGAGCAATAATTCTGAAGCTGAACGGGAGGAGGCAATCCTCCCTCTGCTCGGGAGCGATAAAACGCAGCAGCACGCGCCAATAAAGAAGTCGCCCCCTCATTACAGGGAGGCGCACCCGGAATTACAAATATATGCAATAATTTTTATTAATTCGCCGCCATGCATGGACCAGGCCAGGCCAGACCAAAGATGATATGATGGAGAAATTGGGAGCAACAGCAGGCGGCAGCCGTCGGGGGTGGCTTCGGGGTTTCCCCCAGACTGATTGCCGTCCTCGGGCGCCACTTGTGCCGTCGCCGTCGTTGGAATGATGAACGTGTTAATAAAATTAGAGAGCCAGCCCAAGCGTTTGGGCCACTCTCAAAGACATGGATGGCCGGCCCCCTTTCTTAGCCATCCATTTTCCCACCCAAGACGCTATTTCGGGCAACTGGTGCGCCTGTCGGCAGCTGTTGGCCACTGCACCCACCGTCCCCCCTTGGAGCGCATTTCCCATTCAAGAGGCGACGCGCATAAATATTCATTGTGAATTTCCCTCATAAAACTGGAAAGAGTCGCGGGAGTGGGCCTAACGAAAGGCGGTGCCGACGCAGAAGCTTATTGATGAAGTTATAAAATCAGACATGAATTCTTTATTAATTAATCGATTCAAACAGTGAAACTTTGTTGTCGAAACTCTGAAACGCCGCCGCTCACAGGTTTCAATTAGCATGCGGCTTGCAGTGCGACGAGGGTGGCCCCAAAAAATGATTTAGGGGTTCGTTTAGCTTACCCCCGACCCCAGGCAACAGAAATTAACAAAACAAATCCCGGCAACATGTTGCACCCGTGTCCTGGGGATAAACAGAGAGCGACGCACCAGCCGCAGTATTGGAGGATTGCGTTCTGCTGCGGGTGGCGCTGATGATGGCCGCGGCAGTGGTGGTGGTTGTGGGTGGCACATCATACGGCCATTTGCACCCGCAAACGCACTTCCGTAAGATGTCCGGGACATAGGGCCACCCCTCAAAGCTAGAGCTTAAATGTGCACAGGGAGAAATTAGGGATTCATAGGCACTAATTACCTTTGGAAAGAAATATGAATTTATATTTAAATATAATTAATTCATTGCGAATTTACAGGGTTAAGAATTATTATATTTCTTCGGGGATCAAACAGAAATTTTTGTTGATTTGATTTTGAACAAGAAAGAAAGAAAGAAGAAAGAACCGAAGATTTTATGCCCTTGTATTTTGATCATGAAAATCGTTATAACTAAGCAAAAAATGCATAAATTTACATTCCGAAAACTTTATTAAGCTCTGTTAACAAATCTGCAAATTAAATGCAAAAACCTAAATTGTTATTTTTGAATTACTGATAATTTTAACTATGTAACCCCTTAAAAAATGTCGAAAAAATGGAGTAAAATATGTTTTCGTTCAAGAAAGGATCGGAAACGACTCCTTCACTATGTTGTAAGCCACTGGCTGAAATTATAATATCCTTCAAGGATAAAATTGACGTCCAAAGGTAGGCTACATTTTTAAAAATATCTCTTAGATATTACTGAATAGATAAGATATTTCTTTCTCTCTATAAAAAACAAACCAAATACAAATTTGTTGCGTTTAGTGTATCTCCCTTATCTGCCATGTTCTAGGCCATAAAAAATCATCCATTGTCCTGTCAGGGGAGTTTATCATAAAAAGGGGGAAACCTCCTCGCGTGGGCTTAACGATCGCTGTAAAATCAGAGGTGGAATTAAGCCCCGGCTTTCCAAAAAAAAAAGGGAAAGGAAAATATGAGCACGCTTATTATTAATTAACAGGCGGATTGAACGGCGGGTGGCAACAGCCGTCCATTTTCGAAATTGGAAGGAACATCTCCCGAACATCACTGATTCTTACCATCCTTAGTCCTTGTTGCTCTAAAGCTTTATTCCATGCCAAAAGGGATTACTCTGGTGATTCGTTGCCTGTTGTTTTTCTTGTCGGTATAAATTGCATAAACTTTTGGGGAATTTCCAGAGAGACCACAAAAGCGTAAAAATAACAAACAACTTAAAGTCCGAAAGGGACGACGTCTGGCCGAAGGACGAAGGACGACGGAGGTGCGGCGGAGCAGGCAAACTCCTTTCCTTTCCCCAAACGCAGCATAAATTTTCGGCAAAAAGCAAAAGACGTAACTCAAATTAGAAGGAAAGATATAATTTCCAGAAATGGCAAAGCAAAAACATAAAAAAAGGAAATGTTTAAAAAAACACGCGACCGAGGGCGAACATTGGCGTTGTTTTTGAAAGCCGGCGAAACAATGAGGAAAACGGAGGCAAGGAAACAAGGAGCCGAACCGAAAAAACAACCCTCGCCGACTGCGGCGAAAGGATGGGAGCGCACAGCTAAAGAGAGAGAGTGAGATTGTGGCGAATTCGCCGCACAGCTGCTCTGCTAACCTGCTCTCTCTCACACCCAACTCGCCCCACCCTGAGGCCCTTCGATCAGCTGCAACAGCCGGCAAAGCAACAACAAAAGCACAGAAAGCCATCTCTCTTCCACTCCCTCTCCCCAACGGCGATGTTTTTTGATGTATTACTCCGAATTCGAATACGAATTGGCCGTTTTTAATTTAATGAACCGCGACGTCGGCAGCGGGGGGCAGCGAAACGTGGCGGGGGCGATGGGTAAACAATAAAATAAACATTTTGCAGATGCGAGGCAGAAGAACAACCCTATATATACTATATAGCTATAGCATATACTGGTGGTGATCCATTCACATGGTGAATTTCTCGTTCGCTGCGTCAAATGCAAACACTAAAACGTCACTTGAGCAAGATGAAAAGGGAAGCGAAAAAGAATGCACTGAGAAAAAAGAAGTCATCGAAGCATTTGAGAACTTTCTTAGTTAATGAAAGTGCCAGGTAAAAATTTGATACATTGGATCTATAAAGATATTATAATCTGTGATATAAAAATACTACTATATTTTATAGACTTTCTATAAAAAGGACATTTAGTTTAGATTTTTGAAAAGAATATAATAAATATTTTAGAAAGAAAGACCAATCTACGCATTTAATTAAATTTATAGTAAGGTAATATTTATGTTTCTTATATATCTTTTGACTAAATAAATTTATGAGAAAATTCCCAACTTTGGTGACATTATTTCCCCAAGTGTCTCACATATAGAGAGCAGTTCCCCATCTCTGAAAAAAGTTTCGCGAAAAATTAATTGCATTGCACTTTTTTGTCAAGGGGTTTCTGAAGAGAGACCTCCCCCCACACCATATATAGTACGATGTAGTGGTGGTAGTTCCGCACATTTTGGTCTGAATTCGCGGGGGCGTATGAATCATCAAGTTGGGTTTTTGCTCCTCGGTTTAGGTTTAGCTTTAAAAAAAAAAATACCCCGAACGGGCCGCGAATGGGGTAGGACGTAAAGGGTGGCTTTCTATGCATTAATGGACAGTCGTAAGTCGTAATAAGTATATGCAACAATATTACTCTCCAGAGTTATTCTGACCTACCCTAAATTTATGGCTATATATTCAGTTATGTACAAAACTCTAGTTATGGGCTCCACGGGTGGGTGGTTCTACTACTGCGACTAGGACTTGGACTCGGCCTCGGACTGGAAGGTGGTGCAACTTCAGGAATGGGGGTTGCCTTCATTTCCGAGTGAGTAAACCATCAAACGCTTGCGACAAAATTATTAGCAATTCAAAAGCACAAGAAGAAGATGCTGCTGCTGATGATGATGATGATGATGATGATGATGGCGGGGATGTACGGGCACACTCCGGTGATGTGGATAATAAAAAGTGCTCGTGCTGCGACTTCTTCGCCTCCTCCAGCTCCTTCTCCACTTTATTTCCTCTCGAAAGCCCTTGCCAGAGCGACCAAGTGCCTCTCGAGAGACAACGTCCAAGACCACGACCACGCCCCCCACTTGACAGCTGACAGGGACGCTTTTTCTTTTGCCTCAGCTTCAGTGTGGCTTCCTTAAGGCAAACTAAAGATGTTTTACAGCTGAGCTTTTAATTATAATTAACTATAATAATTAAGAAATCTCTGAGATACAAATAAGTGGTTTAAAAAAGTGGAGTTTAGTAGTTTTAGGTAAAAATTTTAAAAGTTTTCTCTAATATTCCCACTTAGTTGGTTTTGACTGTACCCAATTTACCATCCCACTCTCTCTCTCCCTCTCTCTCTCTTCTCCGTTATTCTTTCGCTTAAACTGAATGCAGCTGAGCTTTAATAAGGCGAAAGATATCCAAGGGCAACAATGGGCGAGTGGGAGGGAGACGACTGGCGAGAGACAGGCTCTCCAATTGGAATTAAAAACTGAGCACGTGCTGGTGACGAAAGTTGTGCATTGTTGCAGCTCTTCCTCCTCTCTCCTCCTCCCGCTCCCCTTGGACCCTAAATCAACTTTTCATTAGCACATGCCAATCCATTCGGATTTGGCTTGTTGATCTGTCGCCTGATTAAAGGCAAACAAATAAACAAAACTTCCGTTTCGCCATCCTCCTCCCTCATTTGTTTACAGCAAGCACAAATATTTGAGGGGACGAAGGATTAAATGTCATGCCAGTTGGGCCGTTGGATGTTGGATGTTGGATGCTTTATGGACAGGACAGGGCTCAGCTGTTGTAGCGAAAAAAGAGCCGGTTAAAAAAAAAGGCAACTGTCAGCAATTTGAGCAGGATGAAGATGGAGCACTCGGACGGAGTTATGTCAAAGGAAGTGCCGCCAGCATAGTAACGACAAAAACCCTTTGAGGGACAGAACCTTCTTATCAATTAGGAGACCGTCGTTATGCTCTCGGCTTCTCGGAGCCCTGGAAATCAATTACATTTGCTATTACCACCGAGTAAAGTCCCTGCTCTCGCCCAAATTGGAACCAGATGAGAATGATGATGAAAATGGGAATGGAACTGGAAAGGGGACTGGGAATGGGAGCGAGAGTGATGATGATGATGGGGAGAGCATGGCGAATCGGAAGATGGATATTCATTGAATCGTGCCATTTATTGCATGCCACATGGCCAACAAGCTGTCTAAGGTCTGGGCCGCCTTTCCTTTGCTTCGATGCCAAAGAAAAAAAAAGAACAACAATTCTGCAACATTCACACTTTTGGTGGCCCGACTTGTCAATGGATTGCCATGCCCCCGCTCCGTCTCCTCGCTTCCTGCCCTTTGAGCCACTGATATGCCAATAACAATAAAGTACACACACACACACACAGAGACGCCGAATCTTGGAAGTAAGGGAGCGACTTTGACTAAGTGAAACCAAAGGACAGTGGCAAAAAGCAAAAACAGGACCAAAGGCAACGGAAACTACCGATGACTTTGACGAAGTTTTAATACTCTTTTGATGAAGTTCTGGGGTATTTTTATGTACTATGTATTATATATGGAGAGAAAAATAACACTATTGTTCTTGTTATAGCATCAAAAGAGAGCATAAAAGCACAATAGCATTATTGAGCACATAAAAGCTTCTAATAATCCACTTATATAATTTTTATCTTCAAAAAAGACAAATAATTTAGTTGAAATATTTTTAAAAATTTTATAAGACGAACAATCTTTCATTCCTGATCACAAATATATATACTTTCTATGTTACAATCATCTTCCAATAATAATAATACCCTTTTCAAGGGTAAGAAAGCGCAAAAGCAGCTGAGGGAGCAGCAAGCATAGTTAATCGTTATTTACAGACAGATAAAGTGCAGAAATATTGCCAAAGGAGCTGGAAGTTGGGACAGTGGCAACGGTAGCTCATGTATCCACTCCGCCCACTTCCATTTCCACAGCTCTCTCTGCCGCCTCTCTTTCTCTCTCCGCCGAACTCCTTGTGCTGCACTAAGAGAAAATACAGGTACTCAGAAAATATGAAGTTTAAGTTTAAATTTAAAAAAAATTGAGCTTCTTTAAATTTGAATTTTTAATAAACTAATGACTTAAATAAATTGAAAATCTTTTCTGAAGATAGTTTAGAAATGACTTTAGATAGTACCTTTCCCTCAGTGTGGTAATCGGATTCCCATGCATGGACCACGCTCGCAGCCAGCAGGCTGGCGAGATGATAAGGCGGAGAGAATGGGAAGTGGATGCGGCGGCGGGCAGAGAAACTGCCATTGCCATACTCGTAAATTTCATGGCGAGCCTGGGCCGCCTGCCAAAAGCATAGAAAATCAGGCAATGGCCAGAACGGGGCCAGAAGAGCTAGTAGCTCCAAAAGAAAAAAAAGAAACGGCGGGGGCCGCAAGCACTTTTCCACTTTTCCTCTCAACGCGCTTTGTCTCCGGTGCTTCCTGTGAAAATCGGCAGGAGAAGGCGGTGGCCATTTGGCTGCGGAAATCATTGGCCAAAAATATGGAAGAGTGGCGGCCACACGCTGCTCCTTTTCACACCATAAACTCCGAGCAGTTAACTCGTTTTCGGGGCTCCAGTTTGCTCCTTTTTTTCTCTTCTTTTTTTTTGTGTTATCAAATTCAATTACCTAAAGCCGGAAATGCGTATGCCAAGCCGAGCTCCATCCGCCGGAAAGTTCCGGCCATTAAACTTTCTTTCGGCATCCGACGAGGGGCCATCCTCCCGGCCATTCTGATGACAGTTTAGATTGTGATTTGCCATTGAGGGCCTTTGATCGAGTGCGTCGAAGGTAATAAACTGCCAGTATTTCCTAAGGCGAATTATCCAAAGTGGAACTTTTAGGGGGGAAGGGGGCTTTATGTCGCCCAATTGGCATGGCAGCTATCTGAAGGGGATTTTTTCTCATTTTGTTTTGTTATTTGATAAGTTTTTGGTAAGACAGTTGCCCCATTTGCATTGATTAAATATTAAAATTTGTAGATTTTGTACTTGAAATGTAGCTGGTTTTGTTATTTGGCAAGGATTCTTAATAAAATTTGATTTTAAGATTATTAGCCTTTTAATATATTTAAGAAAAAACTGTAGAAGGTTACTTTATGCCATATTTAGGACACAAACAAGTCAAAAGTTCTGCATAAATTTGGGAAATAAACTCTATTTAAATTTATGGTTCTAACTAGTTCAATATTTGTGCTACTTGTATGAAATAAATTCCATATTAATCAATGGTTTAAACCAGTTCAATATTTCTGAATATTAAACTAAACTTTAAGAGATATTCATTAAATATATTCCAAGCTTTATTTTAATAAAGGTTACAAATTACTTATTCAAGAAACAAAACTCTCATTTTATATCCCAGAAAATGTCTCAACTTAAAGCTTCGTACTGAAATTAACTTCTCAAAGTTCCTTAATTAAGTTATGGCTTTTAATTACAGCTCTCCTTGCATTTAATTTTGAAAATCTGATGCTCGTTGTTGTTGCTACTGTTGTTCTAGGTTCTATTTTCATTTCAGAGATTGTAATTGCAGCTCCTTCGGCCGGATAATTTGACGTTGTTACAAGGCTCGTATATATCGTATTCGTATGTACAAACATACATATTTGCCTTTAATTTGAGCTTGTAACTTTTAATTGCCCGGCCAGGCGACCTTGTTCCCCACAGCCCGGCTGACCGCATAAACCGCACTGAGCTCAAACGACTGAACACGATTAATGACCCCCATGTCCATGTCCATCCAGGTCCAGACCCAGTCCCAGTCCCTCCAAATCTCTCACACGCTGACCGCACAGGAAATTAAAATGCTTGGGGAATGGGAACGGGAATGAGAACTGGGAACTGGGAACTGGAAATGGGCCCAAAAACCCAGCTCCGGCGACATTAAACTCAAAGTTCATTTCGAGAGCAATGTCCGGACCGGGTAATAACATCCCATCCCTGCGGGGGCTGCGGGGGACGAGACGATCCGAGACGAGATAGATACATTTCCGTAGGAGTAGTACTCACTTTCTGGAACTCCTTCTGCAAGCGCAGCAGAGCGCCTTCAACTTCAATTATCCGCTTCTCCAAGAAATCCTGCAAGACAACAAAAAAACAGAAAAACCAAAAACTCAGCAAGCAGCGCAAGGAGGCTAAATGCTACCACTAAATGCCCCAAAAACGAAGAGTTAAAGCTAGCTCAAAATGTGCATGGATGAGTTTCTATTTATTTATTTATTTTCAGTATTTGTTTATGTGTTTATGTGGCCAGTGAACCAATGAATTTGTGTGTTTGTGTGTTGTGTGTTGTGAGTGGGTTTGTGCATGGCTGTAAGCGAAGGCGGAGTGCTGCCGAAAAAGGGTTAATTTCTGGTTTTAAATTTGAGAATATTTTGACAATATGTTTAAAGGTTGATATACATTTTTCCCACTACAAATTGAAGCGTTTTATTAGCCTACAGTTAGGTTATGAAGCTAGTCCCAAGATAATAAAAAATGTATTTTAATATATATTTTAAATATTAATAGGGATATAAATAAAGAAATGAGGAAGCATTATGTGCGACGGATATTTTATTTGGTTTAAAAATTTAACTCTTTAAATAAAAACCTAATTTTATAATAATAATTTTGCGACTTGCTTACAAAACACAAAATTTTAAGTGAGGCTTCTTAATAGAGCTTGATGCTTATCGATTTGAAATTGAATAAAAACATTACAAATTCGGCTGCTAAACATAACATTTGTTTTTTAATATAACCATTAGTTAATTAGATCTTATATTCCTTATCCCTAATGGTTACCGATAATACCGATTAATACCGGGATAAGCACTTTGAAGACTTGGATTCATTTTCTATCTTAATACTTTCATTCGTAAGGAAATATTTTTTTTCTAACAAAGAAATAGAGTTAATAAAGCTCTTTAACCTTTAACAACAAATTTTACCTCAATTTTCAATTAAGCTAAAAATAATTACATAAAACTTACTATACTTTCAACTAAGCTAACAATAATTACCCAAAACAAACTTTATTAACAACCCATAAAGGTAATATTTTTTGAAACAACTATAAATTCTTTCCCATATTTCCTTCGTTAAAAACTTGTCCGAGTAAAAGAAACATTTATAAAATCTTGTAAAAAATAAAAATGAAAAGCAATTGTAGCTAATTTACGATCTTGTCACCGCTACGAAAACAGATTCGAGGTGTAAAAAGCAAATCATTGAACTCTTTTGGGCACAATCCCGATTTTCCAAGTGAATGCAACATGGCATTCGAACCAAATAAAAAGCCGAGAAGAAGAAAAAAACACATACACAATGAGTTTCAACTTAATCCGCACGCGATGTGGAGAAGGTCTGGGGCAGGTGCCAGGTGGGACAGGTGGGACAGGTGGGGGGGCTGCAGTTGCAGGTGTGCATGGCCAATAATTCACCGAGAGAGCAAGGCTGACATGCCACAAGAACCGTGGCACACAAAGTGGAGTTTCTGTGGCGTTGAAATCGAAAAGAAAAACCCAGAGTCCGGTCTTCGATGTGGATCGGCAGCTATATATATATACCAAAATGACATGGAGACATCAGGGTGACCGGGAGGTGGCGTGGGCAGGAAATGGAAATGGCAATTTCCAAGTTTTCCCCCAACACAAAAATGGCCAACAGACATCAGAAATCAAAAAACAAAATACAGAAAAAAAAACAACTATTGTGACGCCGCCGCGCTCGTAAAACAGCAGTTTGCTTTTTTGGATTTTGTTGTTACTCAGTCTTCTGTTTTTGTTAAACACTTAATATTAGTTGTGGAAGTTGTAAAAATAATTTTTATAGCTCGAGGAAAATGGGTTGCCTTGTTGTCTGTGGAAGTGTGTTTTTTTGTCTTTGTTTCGACCATTTTGCGCAATAGACAAATTGATTTTTGTTGTTCTGCCTTAACGAGAGAGAATTTATAAAGATTACGATCCGAGCGCGATGCGATTATGAATGGCCAAAAGAGTCGAGGAGTTGGCTAACTAAAAGCGAGAATGAATGCCATGATTTGTGGCAGGAAATAATGCAGTCTCTGAGGTGGAGCTGCCACAGGTAGACACTGAGGAAAATATATATTTTCTATATCTATAAAGATTTACCTTGAGCAATATTTATCCTTTCATAATTTATTCTTGCTTTAAGAATGATCAAGCTTAGCTATCTTTCTCCCCTAGACTTGTGCTCTCTTGGCATTATTTCTTTCCTATTTCTTAGCAAAATTTTTTACTCCTTACGATATTTTTCCGTGTAAACAAATATAGCATCGCCTAGGTATATACACATATCCATATGCTAATGCAGGCAATGAAATGGAGACGGTGACGGTGACGGCGACAACAATGCCAGCCCATAGAGCTCCATTCCAGCTGGCGAAACTGTGCGCATGTGCAGCAGAATCGGAGAATCGAAGAATCGGGGAATCCGAGCCAGAAGCTGGCATCGAGGGGGAGACAAGGGACGGGTCCGAGGGGCAAAAGTCTGAGTAAACACAGCAAATAAATAGCTAGAGGTTCGTTGAACTCTCCTCAATCACTCGTCGCCAGTGCGAAAATTGCACAGTTGCAACAGCAGCCGAAGCAGCAGCGGCAACTGCAACTGCAACTGCAACTTATGGAGAGAGAACGTGACTGGGTTTCGATGACAGCAATGGATGCAGTGCATCAGCTGCACAAATAATCGAGATGCCATTTGGCAAATTTGCTGCGAGTGGGTGTCTGGCTGGAGACTTGGACATGGTCCTCAGTCTGGACCTTGGTAATCGAGACACGCAGCCAAGGCAGCGGATTCGTGGGTTCAATTAGCGGGAGCCGTGACTTCTGGATGGGATTCTGGGAAAGCCGCCATTTACATGGAGCAGTTAGTTACCACGTTCCCGGCTCATCTCTGGAACTGGCCTGGCTCATTTGCAGCCGCTTATGGAGCATCCGACCTGGCAGCTGGCTGCTCCAACCATAAATCAACTCCAGCGGCCGCGCATGCGCCATACTTAGTTCTATTAAAACGTCACGGAAGTCGGGACGTGAGCAGCAGCAGCAGCAGCAGCAGCAGCAGCAGCAGCAGCATCAGCGAGAATGCTAGTCCAAGATCCAGGGAGCAAGCATATGGGATCACAGCACGATCC
Organism: Drosophila watanabei; assembly: GCA_008042575.1. Taxonomy (NCBI): domain Eukaryota; kingdom Metazoa; phylum Arthropoda; class Insecta; order Diptera; family Drosophilidae; genus Drosophila; species Drosophila watanabei. The sequence goes on from VNJS01008003.1 coordinate 11,792, forward strand.
CTGGGAAATGCTGGCCCAGAGACTGGGGTCCAGGTAATTGTCAGCATTTATACGCGATCAATTAGGCTGGAATCGGTGGAGGGAAAATTGAGGGGGGAAAATCACGGGAAGATGTGCTGTGCTCCCCAGTTGGCGTGACCCGATCCAAACTGTGGGGGATTCGCATGTCAAGGGTGCATTTGGAGTGACTGCTAGCCAGCTCCATCAATCTCTGGAACGCCGCTGCGATGTGTCTCAAATGGCACGTTAACGAGTTCAAGTGG
>VNJS01008005.1:0-19628 GCA_008042575.1 Drosophila watanabei
ACAGATAATGCATGTTTTGGTTGAAATATTGTTAATTTATAAACCCGGTACTCATAGTAAAAAAAGGTATTAAAGTTCAGTCCTAAAGAAATGAATTTAAATTTTAAGAAATTCCATAAATAACATTTAAACGGAAGCACTCTCAAAATTGTAGCAAAATGTAATTGTAAACATGGAAGTTATTAAACAATAAACTCTTTTTTTAATTTTTCAAACTCTCCAATATCTACATTTGCTTTGGCAACACCAATACGTGTTGCTCAACATGCTGCTAGCAACATTTGAAAGAATTTTCCAAAATTCAATGCTGCCTTCGCCTGTTTAAATAAAGTTTTTCATAATTTTGAGCTTAATTAATGAATTAAACGAAATGGTAATAAGACATTTTCATAAAAATTAAATGAAATCATTTAAGGTCATTTAAATTTGTATTATATTTTTTCTATTTAATATATTTTTTTAAGTTATTTTAAATCCTAAACAACAGTTTAAAAGCAACAATGTATCATAATCTCATTAGAACTTTTCCACTAAACTTGCGCAATACACACTGACCACAGTGTTAAAATATTTTAATATAATTTAGCCTTCTGAATTTACCTTTTTTATATTTAAAGACTTCTTTCATAAATATATTTTTATTTTTTAAATAATATTTAGAGATGAGGAATAAATAAAGGTTTAGTTTAACAATATTAATCTCAATACTGACATAAAATAAAAAATAACCCTGAAAAACACACTCATTCTTATAGAATTAACAAAATTCGACCCTTGTTGTATCTGATTTAACATTATAATGCATAAACACTTTATAAGTTATTAAAATGTTTCCCTTAATCTTTTAATTTTCCACACAACCCATTCGTTATAAATGTAAATTTATAGTAAAACTCTTGAAGCTTCGCTTGTTTTTTCTTCCACATGTTTCAGTGTGTGTGTAATTTTTATTAAATGTATCTTTAATTTAGACAAATAAATTAAGAATTAATGATATAATAACTATGGTCAACATACATATTATGCAAACATGTTCGCGGCGTCGATGAGCAAAACCCATTGTTAATAGGAGTTCCTGTAAGAAATGCGCAGATCTGAACACAAAAACAAGCAAAATGGGGAAAGACCTCGTCGATGCGATGTTAAACAATGAATAGAACGTAGAGAAATATATGGATTCGGTTTGATTTTAGTGCTGTGTGTTGAGTGTGTGTTTGTTGAGTGTGTGATGTGATGACTAAGTCCGATTCCATCGGACTGTGTGGGAGAGTCCGAGTCGTCAGTGGTGGCCAAGTCACTCATAACATGTCCCTGAGCACCTCCTTCTGGGGAGCGGTGAGTTTCTCCGGGAACTGGATGTCGAAGGCCACCAGGAGATCGCCCTTGCGGGTGGTGTCCTTGGGGAAGGGCAGGCCGTAGCCCTGGATCCGCTTCACCGTGTTGGGCTTGATGATCTCCTGCATGGTGCTGATGCGCAACTTGTCGCCGGACATGGTAGGAACTTGGAAGACAACGCCGCACAGAGCCTGCAAAGGAAGAGTGTACAACATTTATAAATATATAAAAATACTGATGTTTTTGTATTTATTTCCGTTCTTGGCTTATCAATCAAAATGGTCAGCAAATACCCCGGCCAATAACTCAATTTCGAGCCCGAAATGAACAAACACAACCACATGAGTCCCAATGTCGAATGGGATCTATCAATCTTTCCTGGGTAATCCTGTTTGTGTCCCCCCACCACTGCCTGATTTTTTCTTGGCTCCTTGAAGCTTTTACTCCGCCTTTTGCTTGGAAGGTCCTGTGTTTGCCTTCGTATCGAACATAACATTCGTAAATCCTTTTTTATGTTGCCTAATTCGTGTTTAAACATGTTGTTGACACGATTCCATGTCCTCGTTGGCTCCCTTGTTTGCTTTTTCTTTCGCTTTCCAGGCACTTTCATTGATACTTCTTTGACATACGATTTGTTTAATTGGCCCACTAAAAGATGGGCATCAATCAGGTTTTGTCTGAGCTTAGACATTGATGTGGCTTAACCAATTAATTTCCAAAGAACTTGGCCGAAGCAGAAGATTGTATCTTTTTTCACAGGGAAATCTTTCCTTAAGTGAAGGATGATAAAATTAAAGATTTTTGCTAGCAAAAACCTAAATCAATTACTGTCTTTGTTGTTTTGTATCTTATCTTATTTTTAAAGTATTTTACAGCGATTTTATACCTGGAAAAACTATAACTCATAGAAAGTGCATGGCTTAAGTGGTATTAAAAACGATTTGATAAGAGATTGAGTCTGATAAGAAACACCTTCATAGTTTATATCAAACTATTAATAAATAAAAAGCGAAATTAATAAATAAATCACAGTTTGGATTTCCGATAGGGTTTGGTTACAACTTGGTAGATTTTTACAGAAATAATGACACAGAAACACAAGTTCTTCGTTGGCTTTTAGTAAAATTCTGTGTTTTGATTTGTTAATCTAACAACTTTTAACATTTTTCAAATCAAGTTTTCAAAACTCCTTAAAAACAATAAATAGATTGAATTAATAACACCAAGCAGAAATGATATATAATCCCAACTTATATCCCCTTTGACTTGCCTTGTTAGCATATGTCAGGCAAAATATTTTCTATAGAAATATGACAGATTGTCCGCGTTTATCCTTTCGGGGCACCTTCCAGCTTTCTGCGATTGGTAATGCCTTCATTTTTCAAAGGTCTCGTTCCGAACCCATAAACAACCAATAACTGGGATGTCAAACCCTTCCTCAACAATGATTTATGAGTCGCCCTGCGAGGCACACGCAAAAAGGGATTTGATCTATTCCCGAATAACCGGCCAATCCCCAAGATTCCTATCCACGACGGCTGATATAATATTTTATGCCGTGCCATAACTTGTCACAAGTGATTTGTAACCAAAGAACTTGCCGGACACGTGTTAAATAGTTGTCAATGTGCTCCGAGCCTCACCCAATAAAATACAAATAAGATATAAATTCAGCGCAAAAAATCACGCGACAAAACCAAAGTGCACACCTTATGAATATTTAAACATATATATATATCTTATTTATATATAAATTTTACGTACATATGGGCGTAGTTTTATATCGCGGATCGGGTATTGGCGAATTTAAAGCGATGACAACATAAACTGATGACGACAGACCCAGAAACGACAACAAAAACAACGATTACAACCTGTCCCCGTGATGACGGCGACCAGCATCAATATTTTTTTAATGGAAATGTTGAAAATGTTGTCGCAGCCAAAAAAAAAGAAGCCGAAACATACATACATATATATAAATCTGTAACGCTTAAATACTTTGCTACCTTTTACGGAAGCTGAAGCATAAAAAAGTCAGAAGCAAAACGGAGGGAACAGGGAATAAAACCGTGAATAGCGATTCGATAAAATTTTGCGAGCATTTCCCATCGGTGTATCTGGGATCAAGCCTACAGAGAATTTGGAAAAACCGAAACTGGAACTTGTTTGCAAGGGAAAGAGAGAGATATCGTTGCCTAAATGATAAATCTAAATGTCGGCTTCAGCTTAACGGAAAGTTTCAGGCAGTAAACATAAATTTCGCCATATATTTTTTCCGCTTCTCCTCACTTTTCCTCTTTTTTGTTAGAGGCTGTCCCAGACAATTACTCTCGCTGAATGAAGTGAAGGTTTAGGCAGGAGTTTTTTCGTTCGAGAAAAACAAATCAACAACATTCAATCGCATGTCATAAAGCATTATTCTTCTGGCACTTTTTGTTGTGAGCCCCTCGAAAGCGCTTTTCCCCTCCCCATTGACAACTGTCATCAAAATGCAAACGAAGTTTTCGACTAACAAATGCTTCTGTATAGAGCTTCCTTTTTTTTAGGTTTTATATTCCGTTGGACTCTTTCCACTCGGAGCAAATCATTTTGCAGCACAGCCAGGCTGCCAATCGAATGACAATGCCATTGGGCAGACAACGTCTGGCCATCAGTTACAACCATTCCCTGGTCCTGCCGGTGAGTCCTGGCCCCGTACTCGTACATCCTTGAATTGTTCATCAATTTTAGTTTGCTGCATTTGCGAGAATTCTGACGCAGGCACTCGAAAACCAAAACCATTGTTAAATTCGATTTCCATTTCGAAAATATATGTATTCCGCCAGTCAGTGAGTTACACATAAGGAAAATTGTATATAATTTGGTGAAAATTATATAAAATAAAATTATTTTATTTTTTAACAAGATCCCAAATTTGAAATATGTATATGTAAGGTATTTTGCTTGTCGTAAAAATTTCTATGAAACGGTACTGTTGACGATTACTGATATATAAATCGATATTTTATTTTTGTTTTATTTCGAGAATGGAAAAATCTTAATATGGGAAACGTGGGTAATGTTTTTTAAATCTTTTGGCCTTTGATTCAATCTGTAATTTTGTAATATTTAAAAATTTGTTGGTCTCACTTCAAAATTAATTTTAATAATTTTGTAAGATTGTTTGGTATCAATTTATACCCACTTTTAGGTTGAAACAATAAGTTTCAAAATTTTGAATTTAAAATGCAAATATTCTTGAATTAAGAAAAAATCTTTAAAAAATACCAAAATAGGATTACCTTACTTAATCAATCAAAGTAATCAAATAGTTACGAAAATTTACAGAAAATCTACAATTTTTTGATCAGTGTAACTGAAATATATGAACAATACATCAATATTTTAAAAGTGGGATATTTGCAGAAAGAATCGATGTTCTCTTGATATATCGGGCATAAGTTAAAAAGAATTCAAGAAGCTAACTAAACATATGTAGTTTAAGCCATCGTTGTGGAAAACTTATTAAAAATGTATTTTTACGAAGGCTTTAAAAAAGAAGTGGCAGAAAAAAACCCCATTGGACAAATCATTTTTGAAAATATGTTCAATTATATTGATATTTAAACGTAAAATTTAAAGTTTATTAAAATTTAAAATGTTGATATATCAAACTTTATGATACTTTTGTAGATACAGTATATACGTCCATATATCGGATTTTTTTATTGGTTAATATATGTGTAAACACTCAAATACTAATACCGATCGTCATTTTAAAATACTACTTGGTACTTGGTTATGTATATTTTCTTCTGTGTACTTTAAGTGTACTTTGTTTTTAATTTTTTTCTGAATTTTTTAAGGTCAAACATAAGTATCTATTTTAACAACTGTCTATGCAGTTTCTTTTATTTTTACTTTCAATCTTTAATATAATTTAATTGTTCAACTTAATTTAATTTGAATCTTTAAACGTGCAGGACTTACACGTTTGAAACGTGCTGTAGATCCAGCTAACTCCATATATCATCGGCCATATGCATAAAAATAATAAAACACCAAAAGCGTAGAGAAAAAAATTAATTCGAAACTCATTGACTTGAATTTTATCGTAAACGACGATGATGTAATTTATGGTCGCATTAAATTTACTGCTGCTCGTCGACGCTTCGTCGAAGGCAGCAACAAATTATGACAGAAAAAATTGAAATTTTTGTTGGCAATTATGTGGATGAACATATATGGAGAGCTTCAATTGCCTTATGGCGGCGGCTTTATTGCGAGAGAGTTGCTTAAGCATCTGATTATAAAAATTAAGATTTATTGCCTTAAACAAACCAGTTTGGAGAAAACACTTTAACGGGGAGCAACAAGTGACTTTTTTAAATTTACATATTAGATTATTCTTGATTAAGACCATCACTAACTTTGTGTCAAAATACTTTGTGTAAACAACTTTAGGCCAAGACAAATGCCCGTCGGAAAATATATTTCAATTAAAGCCATTCCCATTACCCGAACCGTGTCAAATACTTCTATATAGAAAGAGCAACATGACACTTTTAGCTCAGGCCCGAAACCAATATGGAATTCATAAATTCAAAATAGAGGCAACGAAACTATTTGGCCAACTATGCCATAAGCGGCGTGGGGACCGAGCGAGAAGCCCAAAAGTATTTACTAAATTTGTCGCACTAACAAGCAATAAAATGTTAAAAATCCCCAACCGAGCCAAGTCAACTATTTAATCTACTTAATGCAATTAACAATTTTAACATGACTGCAAACTCAGTGGCGTGTCATTTCAGTTTGTTCGTCTCCTAGTTTTGAGTATTTCAAAATTTTTTGATATTTTCTCGGTTTTGTGTTTTCCTTTACCTTTTTTTTTGGACCTGACCATATTCGTGACATTAAGTGAACAAACAAAAAATGTTGTGCGAAGTTTTGCGCGCTGGCGACTGTGTAAAAATTTAACACCTCAGTGGGAGCCGCTATAGAGCAGATTGCTGGCCAAAATCGTGCCTCCTCCGCCTCCTCCTCCTCCCTCTGAATCTCAGTTCCAATCTGTGTTCTGTCTCCGTTAATTGAAACTTGACCATGTTGACCAATTTGGCCGGGTGCTTCGGAGCTCGTCTGGTCGCCGCGTATATGGTAAATTTGCCATAACCATAATGCCTGCCTGATTTCATTACAATTTGATTTAGGCACTGGCTGCGCCTCTAATTGGGCGCCATACTGTGAGAACCCAACCGCAGGTCTCGACCGAATATCTGATATCTGGCAGAGATCGCTCTAAAGCGCGGCCTTAGCTTTCGCTGAAGAGGTTACGCAAATTGGTTCTTAAACCTAATAGGAGCTTGTTCCAATTCTTAAAGTTCAAGTTATTGAAACAGAAAATATACATATTTTAGGTAAAATTTTGTTATCTTAAATTTTCATACTCTTTCCTCATTTCCTATATAAAAAAGTTAGTAATAAATCACAATTGTTTATATATTTTACACATTTTCAACTAACAAATCAATTCACTTTTTGACAGGCGTGCAAATAAATTATTAAAAATATTGCTACTGTTTGGCATATAGAAACGACCCTTCATTATTATTACTGTTCAATATTGCAAAAGATTTCCATTTCCTGTTTTCTATTTCGAAAACTCCCACTATTAATAAACTTACAATTAAGAGCTCATCTAAAATTATAGTTTAGTTAACTTCTAATTTAATGGTTCATTAAATCTCAAACTCCTTGCTCCCTGGAACTTCTTTTTAAATTAATTTATATTTCTTTTATATAACATTCCTTCAGGATAGTAATATTAATGTTGCTTCATTAAATTTTTTAATTATTTTAAATTTATTTCCACATCCTCACCTGTTTTAGCGTCAGTCTCGCCGTGTAGCGCAGATCGCTGCCCTCGCGCTTGAACATCGCGTGGGGCTTGTCCCTGATGATGAACACAATGTCGGCGGGGATTTTGCCGGGCGCCTGGTCGCCCTCCTTCTGGAAGGTGACCTTGGTGCCGGACTTCCAGCCTGGCTTGATGGATATCTGCAGGACTTTGTCCTCTTTGCGGGAACTACCATCGGGCTGGACGACGCGCCGGGAGATTTTCATTTTCTTAACACAGCCGTGGTAGATCTCCTCGAGCGTCACGTAGAGATCATGCTCGACGGGAGGATCCTGCTTCTGCTCCTTCTTAAAAGGCGTGTGCACATTGAAGGAGTGTGACCTGAAAGAGGGCCTGCGAGAGATTAGCAAGAAGTCGGTAGACGAAGAGAAGGGAACCAACCTGAAGGCACTCCCGAGACCGTGACGGGATCCAATGCCACCGAAGGGCGATGAAAAGAAGTCGGGTTCCGTGTCCAGGTCGAAGACGTTCTTGTCGAACAGGTTGTCGCCCATGTCAAAGAACGAGGCGAACGGGTTGCTGTTGCCGAAGAACTGGGCGAATGTGGCACGCGGATCTCCATGGAACTGATATGTGAAAGAGTTGGTCGAGGGACCGCCATTTCGTGTTCCTAAAGAAAATAATTTTAAAATTAATTTATATACCTCTAAAAAGCCATAGAACGGTCAACTTACCGCCACTCTTCAGACCATCCTCGCCGTATTTATCGTATACTTCCCGCTTGCTCTTGTCCGAAAGGACCTCGTAGGCCTCGGCGACCTCCTTGAACTTCTCCTCGGCATTGGCGGCTTTGTTTTTATCGGGATGATAGCGCAGGGCCAGTTTCCTGTAGGCCTTTTTGATCTCATCATCGGTGGCAGTTTTTGGCAGCCCTAAGGTTTTATAGTAATCTTTACCCATTTTAGGTTCTTTGTGTGTATGAGCGGGTTCTATATATGTAGATAAAAGTTAACACGCAAGTTCACAGTACTCTAAAATCTGAAATTTATAAGATATATATTATTTAATTTAAAGAAATGTTGATCAACTCACATATAATATCAGTTATCGGCATTCCGTATATAACAAAGGTTCGTGCAGGACCTGCTTAGTGGCTATGATACTGCTCCAAAGTTATCCTCCCTTTTCCTCTCTATAATGGCACATGCATCTTGTCGATCTCTCGCTCGTTCCGTAGCTCTTTTATCAGCAAAGATCTGCAAAGAAAATCGGCAAATGTATATTTATTTAGATGTATATCGGTGCGTATAGAAAGTTCCATTTGGCCGCAGGGGCTGGGTTCAATGCTAAACGGCCCACGCCTTTTACTAAATTTAGATCGCCCAGCTAGAAAAGTATTTTTTTCCGGAACATTGGAACATTTCTATGCGCACTTCTCACCCTTTCTACTCTGATATCTGTCCCGATGGACACTTAAGAACTAAGTATTTCGAAGGACTTTAAAGTGCAAGTTTAAATTTAATTCCAGCTCAATTCATGCTCTACGTAATTATTAATTTTTTTGATATTTTCAGAAAACATACATCAATAAACAAGGCAAGTCTCTTAAACACTTAAATATGCTCACATATATGTACAGCGAAATATTTCTGGTGTTGAATTCATAATTGAAAACGCTTCTCGAGCCAATTTGCATTGACCTTAACATTTCTAAAAAGATCTAAAGATCTGTGTGTGTCCAATTGAGTTTAACCATCTGAGCCATCTGAATTAGAATTGACGCTGACATTTATGAATATTTCGGAGACAGCCCGAGATCGCTGGGATGGCGTCAAGTCCATTAGAACTTGATTAGTTGACATTTCTATCAAGAGACAGTATGACAAGTGTAATATAAAATGGTTCCTGCTTCGACTCTGCCTGCGGTGTCCCCAAAACAATCAATCCACAACAGATCACCAGACCTTTCATCTTGAAAAGTTAATCAAGTGGGGGCTTTGATAACATTATGTGATCCCAACCACAACAGTCAGGCCGCATTGATCGTCTAGTTTCAAGAACTATAGAAAACTGAGTATATAAAGTTGTGGTTTCTACTTGGACACGTGATTGAGATTTCAAACGGGAAGGAAATAAATCACAGAAATTGTAGATTCAATTAAACGACGCCATTTAACATGACATTTTTTTATTGTAATTTCGTCTTATGTGTATGTGAAAGGACTAGAACTTTAACTGAATCAAAGCAACAAAAAGACAGGGTTAAGTCACACTGTCCAATTAGGCTTTAAGTAATGAAGAGAGTAAAATGTTGCGAACCGGTGTTATGGGCTATTTGAGCTTCTTAACATCCTATAATCCACAATAAACACGATCGTCGCTGAGACCCCTAATTGCACTGAAGGTCTGTCATCGCTCAAGTTCAAGATCGCATCCCGAAAATTCATTAATATTCAAGATGTCAACACTCAGGCCGGCAATCCATACTCAAAACAGATTTTAGCCTTGGGCTCTACTGATTTCATCTTGGAATATCGTTTCATGAGCGCAAATACATATAGAGAGAATATGCGAACTTGTTGCTTTGACAATTTTCAACGGCGAATTATCCGATGAAATGTCTGCCTTGAATTGCAATTTTGAGGATGTCGCAAAGAGTGAGGGGGAAGGGGCATAAGATATGTGAGCTATTGACAGCAGACGATTGATGCGATCAGCGCCATTCCATTCCATTCCATTCCAGACATTAGTCAGCTGCAGTTTGCATATAATTTGCCAGCGGATCGTGAAATCTATTCCGGATCGGTTCATCGATTCGTGCCAAATGTGTGCCAGATTGAGCGAGTCGCCAAAAGATTTGAACGGGCGGGGACAAGATCACAGAGAGAAAATATAAACACGCATAGATATAGGACTCATATTGAAATATGTGTGTTTTTCCAACATTCTGGCAGCATTTTCTTTTATTCAAAGAAAGTTTTTCGTTCTCGCGCTCGGCCAACAAATGAAGATAAATAAAATATGAAATATGTGTTATGTGTTATGCAAGGCGCGATTGGATTATATTGTATGTTTTATACGTTTTCCACATTCCACTTAAATTATATTGAATGTTTTTTGTTGAGATTTTCGCAAGCTTTTAAATAATTCCCTTTATAGCTCTTCATTGAATTATTGGCAATACTTTTTTGGCATTGTTTCGTGTAAAATTACGAGCTTAAGCAGGAAAATAAAATCATGCTGAAATCGAAATTATGGCCATCGATAAGTGTACATATATAAAGCAGATTTTTTATGGTTTTATTGCGGGCCCCCCGCCCAGCTGACAGTTACAACATGTCGCAGTGTCGCTCCTGAGTGGGCGGTTTTGAGGGGGGAAAAGCTTCCACTTCCGCATAAATAATTCACCAGACACTGGCTCATTTATTGATTACAGAATAACATTTGTTTAACAATTTATTGGATACCCGCATACATTGCATTATTAGTGAATTGCTTTTTCAATGTTTTCATTGTCATTTCGCCTCGTTTTCGTTTTCGAATTTGCATTCGCATTTGAATTTCGCAGTCTTTCCATTATTTCTGCGCAGCATTATAAATTGTCGTAGGTTATGAGAGGCCAAATGAAAAGTGGAGGCACGGGGGGCGATGGGGAATGGAAATGTTTGTGTCGTCCCCGGATTGCACTAATTGAATTGAACTTGATTTATTAATGCCCCGGCTCCGGCTCGGCAACTTTAATTCCCATTTCATGTCTCTCTGTCTCTCGTTGGTAAATATTTTCAACTAACGCCTGGGCCCGAGAGAGAGGTGGCGGGTTAAAATTAAAAGAAACAAAATTTAATAATAACCGAATATCAAATTGTTGCCCCTGATTTATGTGTTGGGCTATTCACATTTTATATTTATTGCCCTGGAGATCAAAGTCAAATGGCGAGGGGTCTGGATATTGTGGATAAAGCGGTCACTAATGCGACAGTCGCCAATTTGTCTCATTGGATTAATGAATTTCTAAACCTATAAGTCAGAGTTAATTATTTTAACAAAATGTAATCGGAAATAAATAGGTGCCTTAAATATAAGTTTAGTTTTTTCCCACATTTTTGGTAAATATTGTTTACTTGTGTAAGCAAGTTCCCTTGTAACAAGTGATCATAAATTTTTCTTAAAGAGTCAACTCTCCTAAATTACTCACATGTTCACTGCTCATTGCTCAGTTGCTCATTTACTTAATTATTCACTGTTTACCACTGAGCACAGCTTTTTAACAATGAACAAAAACAATAGAATTGTTTATTTATTGTTATAGTATAAAAAATAAATTCAAATCAGGTCTTATTTCAAATTTCACGTATTGATTAATTATAACATTAAACAAAAGTAAACAAAATGTATGGAATATATAAACAAAATAGCTGTAACAAATTATTAAATTCGGCTTTTGCAGATTTTTGGCATCTAAACAGCTGAGCAAAAATGAACACAGTGAACAAAGACTAGGAAAATGAACAAAATGAAGCTAGTGAACAACCAAAAATAATTAAGAAGCTAGATTTGCAGAAACAACGATTTGTTGTTAATTTACCCAAGAGCAACCCGAAACTAGCTTTCATATAGAAAACTTATGGAATTAGAGGCTTTTTACCATTTTAACCATTTAATTTTATGTAAAATCTAAATGTTTTGTTGTCCAAAATTATACATTTTTTGAAACTATTAAATTCACGCCTTTTACACATATTTCCTATGTTTTACATTTCCCTTTACAGCCGAAAGCCACTTTAGCTATGGCTCTTAATGATACTGTACCTTAATTTATAAATAAGTATACAGTGTTTAAAATAAATATATTTTCCTTTAACAATAAGTAGAATTACAATTATTATTATTTTGTTGTACAATTTGTTATGACACATATTTATATGAATTTGTTCAACAATATTTGTATATAACTTGTATTTCGTAATACCACAAACTTAATCCCTCACCATTTGCTGTTTCAAGGTTGATCCCCTCCTGACTCTCATTCAACTCCAAATCGCCAAAGTCCAACCATTCACTCTCGCTCTCGAAGAGAAACGCTCAAATCACCTACTGTTGTTATTATTATGTATTTTCAAAGTCAACAACAAAACCCATTCATTGTCAACCCAGTCGCTTTTTGTTTATTGCCATTCGGAATCGGACAAAAAAAAGAACTGATCAAGAGCTCCGTGAAGTTTATTCACCCACACTTGGCAAAACACCGTCGAATATCGCAAATTTGAAATGGAGAAAAACGAGTACGACAGGAATCCAAACATTTGCCATATCGTTTAGGCAAGGCAACATTAGATGACCAAAAAAATGGGCGAATAACCATCGCATAGCCAATACATTGGGGTGGGTGTTTCTAAGCCGCAAATCCGATGCAAAAATAGGTCCAATGACTAAGCGTCTTTACCTTTGGCCGTACAGTAAAATCTCCCACACACAATCGTCAGCTAAACATTTTCGATTTTGGTGAAATTTTTTTTGTTTTTAATGAATCAGCATCGAACAATTTGGAGAGGGATCTGTGCTCTATTGGAGGCTGGGTAATATCTCCCCTCCAAAGGAGTTTATTACTATTAACGCTGGAATTTTATAAAAATTTGGTTCAGAGAGGAGAATTGATTTCTAAGCAACAAAATATTTGTGCAAATATTCCACTTCCATTTCCGTTTATTTTGGTTTTTAGGCAAATACAAAAGCAAACACAAATTTGCATAGAATAACTATTAAGGCGAACATATTGCATAGAAGAAGATTTTCAAATTTGAATTTTGTCTCGCTGAGATTTGCATTCTGGCAATGAAAATGAAAAACTTGTTTCAGCTGGTTTTCGTTGTTGATTTTGTTGTGGAAAAATTAGTGGAATAGTTTAAATTTAGGGAAACACCTCAGCTTACTGTGTAACTCAACTCGCTAATTTAAACGAACTTTGCAGCAGTTATATTAAATATTTTTGATTGCCTGCTCAGCTGTGTATTTTAATTTCCGCTCATTTAAAAGGCATTCATTTATTAATATAATTAAAGTGAGCTTTTTTTAGCATTGCGACAGTGAAAACGAAATTAATCAATTGCAAAGACAAAGGCGCGAAAGTGTATTTCCTTGTGTTTGTGTTTTCTTTTCCCCATAATTACTTTGCTTAATTGCCCCTGGTCTTCTTTTATTTTCCTCTCCCCCATTTTCTGCCTCTCTTTGGGAAATGACGAATTTTGCATGTGTTTTGCGGCCATAAAAACAATACTGAGGCCATGCCCCCGAGTCTTCCGCCCACCGAGCAGCTGTTCAAAGAGCGAGAGAGAGCCGCTCTTCGGCTGCCGAATGTGTCATAATTTATAAATACAAAGCGAAGCACAAGAAGAGCCCGTCCACTAGGGTCCACTAACGGTGCGAACTGACAAATTCTGGTGTGATTATGATTAGCAGCAATCACTGAAACTTTCTTGTATTTCTTGCTGGCCTTTCGGCCACTCTTTGGTGGCAATTTGTTGCCATTTGGTATTGACCATTTGCCTGAAACCGACAGACTTTGCATTTGGAGGCCAGCAATCAAAAGCCAAAAAAGAGTATTTTTATTTTTATTTTTATTTTTTTTCGCTATGTGCCTTCAATCATAATCGGCTGCTGCCTTGTGTGTTTACTATTTATTTATGAATTGTGGCCAGCTAAATTTGAGTGGTTGAAAAATGAGGCAATAGTGGCATTAGACAGCCAAAAAAAAAAGTGCCATAAAAAGCAGACACGACCGCAAGAAATAAAGAGGAGGAGACAGCTCTATAATAGATTTTTTCCTGCCACTAATTTGGATGTCTGTTGAGTTAAGTGTTAAATTAAATGAGCTGCGAACTTTCGCATATAAGATAAGTCGCTTTAGCTATGATTTCTATATTCTCTAAACTTTCTTCAAGTCTTTTAATATTTTACTTCTTTAATTTCATTAAATCTTCGAAAAATTCGCCTTATTTTAAGAATACACCTTAAACCAAATTTATTTACGATCCACCCTGTATATGCACCTTTTCCCTAACCGAAATTTAAACAAATCTTTTCACACTTTTCTCGCAGAGAATAGAAAAGCCCATGAATATTCCAAAGAATCGGCATTAACATTTCGAAAAATAATCAGGCGAACTGGGCAAGAGCGAAATTTTGGTGAGAAGGAAAAAAACATATACACAAAAATAACTAAAAATGCTAAAAATAAAACTGATTTAAAGAAATGAAACCATGAAAATTCAAAAACACACAGGCCAAAGCCAAAAACGATGGCAAATACAAAAATATAAATAATAAAGGCGAGCGGAGCAGCGTCGCCGAGAAGAGTGCTGCCGAGCTGAGCCAACCGTGAAGAAAACGTGAAAATCGTTGGACCTATGCAGATGTATACTCGGCGTATACTTTATGTAAGGTTTTCTGGGTGCACTCCACCAAAGCGATCCTGGCGACAACTTGACTTTCCTTCTTCTTTTTTAATGTTTCTTCTTATTTTTTTGTTGTTTCTTTAAGTCCATAAAAAGCACTTTAGAGCACACAATTGTTTACGGGTTGCTTAAATGTATGCGGTGTATGTATATTTTTGTTATTTTGCTTTGACCACATTTGGCAACGATACGAGGCGATCACGCACACACACATACTCCAGCAGCAGTCTCGCACACACACACGCACACACACACCATGGCACTATAACACACACACACACAGCCAGGCACTGCAAGTCCGTGATTAATTGTCATTGCAAACTAATAAATTTGGGGGACTCCTTACAATTGACGGCGATTGGGGCGTATGCTTGATATGGATTTTCGATCCTCTGATTGGAGATTTTCCACTTATTTGCTCTTCTTTTTTATAGAATTTTTAAATTATTATTAGCGCGGGCTTCTCGCTGCCAATTTGCCGCAATAGACCGTTAGAGAACCGACGACGCGACGACCGAGGAAAAGCAGCTATCAGTGGAGGCGACAACGCTTGGCACTTGGCACTTACTGAACGATCCACCACCGACTGGCACCCGTTCGGGCAGCAGCACCACTCCACACCACTTGCCACAATCGCTCTCCCTCGATCTGTTGGATCTCTCTCGGATCTCAGATCCCCCCCAGTCTGACGCATACTGCTCCCAAAGAGACCCGAAGCAAGTGAGAGCTGAGCCCCGCGAGAACCGAGTTAAAAGTGAGAGGTCTGCCTCGCTCCTAACGATCTGTTTTGTTTTCTTTTTCCCTATTTCTTTTTATTTCTTCGTGACCGCCGCCACATGTAGTCTAAGTACGTACGATCGAGGAGGAGCGGAAAAATTACGAAAATCAAGTACAAAAAACTGAATTGGACTGGTCGTCGACAGCGGCCGTTCCATGCGAGAACCGCGATCGCCGCCGATTTGCGTTATGCGTCATACTTCGGCCCACGGAGCTTTTTCCCATAGGTAAATCGAAAGCTTTTGCGGCGACGGATCAAAAAGTAGGCAAGGCGGAATCGAAAACCAGTATTCACATACCCTATAGAATAAGGTATACCTATATTTTGGTGTAAAAAGTATATAAGCATTTTGCATAAACTTTCAATATTTACGATCACAAAAGTCGACTGTGATCGGTAATACTTTAAAAAACCATTTTTATAAATCAGTTTTCTTTTACTTAAATACTGATATATGGATAACACTATTTTTTTACTATTGAATATTGACATTTCCAGAATGGCGGTCGCTAAATGCGTACGGTAAAACGTGGATAAAAATATAACTTAAATTAACTTATCCATGCAAGTTGTCGTTAAGAAAATATTTCATAAAACACAGCATCACGAACGATACAAAACGTAGAAGTCTAGACTTCATCTGGAAAATTGCGAAAGGCTGCAAAGTGCGAGAGTAATTTAAACTAAAAAGAAATTCTTCAATGACAATAACACATTGTAGTGTTCCATTTATAGGAATTAGACTTCATTGTAACAAATATTTTATTTATTTTAGAAGCTTATTTCTGATTTGTAACGGTACATTTTAAATATTTATTTATTAATTTAATTTATTATTATTATTACTCGTAAAAGAAAAAAATTTGGCTTTCAATTTTGTATCCTTTTTTTAAAGTCCTGCTAAGTTGATATTAACTTAGCAAAACATTTAATTCGTGAAAAGAATAATTAACGGCATATTTTGTCTTAAAACGATCTTGGAAAAGGGATCTTCGGTGCTGTCCTGCTGATTTGGTATCTTAAAAGAACAAAAATAAAGAAAGAATTAAAAATTGAACGCAAATTATGTTATTTCTCGAATAATTAACAATATAAATAAAATAATAATACTCAGCAGAATATCTTTCTGCTAACTTGACAGACATACCAAAAAAGGAAGCTAAATTCGGCACACCGAAGTTTGTATTTCCTTGCAGATTGCCATTGGATCATTCATAATTTACCCGTATCTAATATAATATGAAATACTTTCATATTCTTTTTTTTTTTCTCAGTTTTACAAAGAACACACATGCCGATGCGAACTTCTTTCGCTCTAATTTTTACTCATTTCTCATTATGTAGGTTTAAGTAGTGACATAACCATCCTGGTAATTAACCCAATGAGAGCTAAGCCCCGTTTTTACTTTTTTAATATATCTAAGAATTATAACCTTTTTATTTTAAATGAACTCATAAAACCTTTTTTAATCTTTTTTTTTATTTCTTTATGGTAAATTTATACATGATTTTGTCATGTACACAAAAACTTACAAATATAACTTAATAATTCTTTTAAGAAACGAATAGCCATGTCGTTAAATATAAATAATCTTAAAAAAACAGTGTTTTTTAAAAGATTAAGGTCTGCGGTGATGGCGTTATCTGGTGGCTGCTTGTTCGGTCGGTTTTGTCTGTCCCTGCTTCCTTTCTGCCTTCGGCGTCTCCTCGGGTTCATCCTTCTTCTCAGGATCCGCTGGCAATTCAATATTAACGGCAGCCAGGGCTTCTCGTATCCAGGCGGGAACGGGATCGGACTTAAAGTGCCTCTTCATGAATTCCTTGACGAAAAGTGGAAACTCATCCTTCTGGATTGCCTCCCGCATGCTCCTCATCAAGCGCAGCTGATAGGCGACATTGTGGATGCTTAACAAGGAGCAGGAGACACTCTCGTTGGTGGCAATGTGGTGCAGATACGAGCGTGTATAGCGCTTGCAGGTGCTGCACTCGCAGTCCTTGTCAATGGGTTCCATGTCCATTTTGTACTTGGGCTGCTTGAGGTTCAGTTGTCCACTGTCTACCAGGGCACAGCCGAATCGAGCTGTCCGCGTGGGGAATACACAGTCGAACATATCGATTCCAAGGGCTACGCACACCACCAAGTCCGCTGCAAATCCGACGCCCATTAGGTACCGGGGCTTATCCCTCGGCAGATAACCAGTACACACATCCACCATCCGCCAGAAATCGTGTTTGCTCTCGCCGCCACTTAATCCACCAACAGCGAAGCCGCGCACCTGGCGCTCCATCAGAGCGGACACGCAACGCTGCCGAAGGGGCACCTCCAATCCGCCCTGGACAATGGGGAACAGCGACTGGTCGTCATCACGAGCATGCGCCTCGATGCATCGATCCACCCAGCGTATCGTGCGTTCCATGGCTTCCTCCACCCGGGGACCCGTGGTTGTCGTCTTGACCACATCATCCAGCTGCATCATAATGTCGGCGCCAATGGCGTTTTGGATTTGGATGGAATGCTCTGGCGTCAACATGCACTGGCTGCCGTCAAAGGGCGACCGGAAGTTAACGCCGTTCTCATCGATCTCGGCCAGCTGCAGCAGGGAGACCATCTGGAAGCCACCAGAGTCTGTTAAGATAGCCCTCGGCCAGCCCATGAACTTGTGGAGGCCGCCGGCTAGCTTTAGCGTTTCGATTCCAGGCCGCAGTCCCAGGTGGTAAGTGTTGCCCAGCAGAATTTGGCAGTTCAGCTCGATCAACTGATCTGGCAGGATGCCCTTTAGTGTTCCCTGAGTGCCCACGGGCATGAACACCGGGGTACATACCTCGCTGTGCCTGTGGAGTGCAATTTGTTGTGATCATTAGTCAGTTTTCTTTCGGGAGCTTAGATAACTCACCTGAGGGTCATCAGACCCGCTCTGGCCTTGGTGACTGAGCATTCCGCCACGACCTTATAGGTCAGCGGAGGAATACTTCTCGGGCTCATTAAATGTCGCTAAATGTTCAAACGAACTCTGGGAAATCAAATAAAACGCGAATGTTTACGCAAAATAAGCCGGCGCACGTTTTTTAATCGCAATCTGTGTGACCGCATTTTTATAATTCCAATATACCAAAGCTGCAATATACTTCCCGCGAATAAAAAAAATACCGCAGTTATGAAAAATAAAACATTTGGGGTAAATTTTACAATAAAAATAAGTTTAGAATCGTTTTTTTATTACAGCTTACAGATGTAACCTCTCATTAGGCACACCATGCCTTCATCCAATCCACTATATACCCAATTTTCTTCGGAATTATTTAACAAATTTTAAACTTAAAAACTTAACAAAACGGCATCTTTTTACAAAATTCGAGAGGCATTTCGTTGTTGGTTTTGGACTAAAAAATTTCATTTTGAATCCGTAGAGGGTTTAAGATAGATTCAAGTATGTGTGACTCAAAAAAGACTCCTCTAGGTATTTGTTTAAGTAAAGCTCGGGTATAAACAATAAAGCCTAGGTTGTTATTACACAAAAAAATGACTTAACTCCGGGCGCTTCCAGTTTCTGTTCTTATTTTATTCGTCTTTATTAAAAGAAAAATACCCTAACTAATAAATGTCAAAGCAATTTATCAAGATCAACCTTTAATTTCTTAAATTAATTACATTTAATTGAGCCACTCTTTGTTTATTAACTATTTACATTTATCTACTTCAGTACAGTTGAAATAATCACTACAAGGTGAGGATGTCTCGTTGAGGTAAGGAACTAACTATATAAATCGATACTTAAGGGGAATGGAAATAAACTCGGCTTAGGGAACGCTCAAGCGTTATCATAGCGCTGCTTCATCATCTTCTTGATGTAGGTTTTGTAGTCGCTACCGGGAAACATTTGTCCTCCAGTCTTGTTTCCAAGGCCCACATTGTTCGTGCGTCCGTCCGCCTAGGAATTTATATCAATTAAAACCATAAAAATTCCTCAATTGTATATTAAAAATTTACCTCTATGATCTGAGTGCGACCCTGGTTCTTTCTGCCCAAGCCCTGGCCCTCTGACCAGCCCATCTTTTGCATAAGGCGACTGCCCACATTGCTGGAACCAATGGGCATGGCGGGGGCTGGCCCAGCGTTATTCTTCTGCCTCGTCTGCAACGTCTTCATGTCCTGTTCATAGAGCTCCCTGCTACGATTCGGAGGAGGTGGATCGCCCTCCCCGTACTTCAGTCTCCGCTCCTTGGCCCG
>VNJS01008006.1:0-49094 GCA_008042575.1 Drosophila watanabei
GCACTGCCGGCGTCGATCCTCGCCAGATGTTTGTGCAACTCCGCAGTGGTCATGGCACCTAGCTCGCCTTCTTTCAGCTCTACCAGGGAACTGCCCTGCGACTTTTTCTCTTGCGAGTCCACCAGCACGTCCCACAGCAGCGACTCTATGTAGTAGTTCGTCCCGCCCACCACAATGGGAGGCTTGGCCTGGGCGAGCAAGCGTTCAATGATAGGCAGGGCGGCATTGCGAAAATGGGTGACCGTAAACGGTTCCGCCGGAGTCGTCACGTCCAGAAGGTGATGCCGCGCCCGCGCCTGCTCCTCCTTGGTGGCCTTTGCGGTGGCAATGTCAAGGTTCGTGTAAACCTGCATGGAATCCGCGCTGATTATCTCGCCGCCGAAGCGCTCGGCCAGCTCCAGGGAGAGCTTCGTTTTGCCGGTGCCCGTGGAGCCGAGGATCACAATCAGTGGCACTTTGCGCATCATCCTTGCTTAATTGATGTCAATTTAAACCAATTAAGGTAAACAAAACTTGCACGACTCTGAGCACGTGCACACCTCAGGGGACCGAAACCACCTGTTGCTCTCTCCGATAGCTTTTGGTTTTTGTCACTATAACAACGCTCTGGTTCCCAGCTGGACTATTCCTAATTAATTATTTTCACTAAAACAACTTATTTTTAAGCTATTTCCTTAACTAATTGTTTAAACTTACAAATTCTGATATATTCGATAATTCAATCAATGTTATAGTCCAGTAGCGCAGTGTTGCCAGACAGCTACATTGTGGCAATCGAACATATTCGATAGCTGACCGCGAAAATTAAAATTTTTGTTTATACATTAAAGACCAGAACTTGTATTTATTTCTATATTCTATTACATTAATATATTCTTTTTAATCCTGCGCAAATAGAACATTAATTAATAATAATTATTTTATTTAAGAGGCAATTATTTGTTATTTTTTAATAATAAAAAGTGGGTTACGTTTTTTGTAATTGTAATGAAATAAAAACCTCAACGCTAGGAATTAAACATTTATGTTCTTATATATTAATTTTTGCTTTTTATTTATCAATTACTTTAGTAATAAGTGAAAAGATAAACTTAATTACTTGACATACAAAAAGGCTTTAACTTGCTTAATCTGTATTTTCAGGTGTGTGCCAGCGTAGGCGATGTATCACTTCATGATTCTACAAAAATGTCTCCCATCCCTAGCCCGTAATGCGATCTCTGAAAGCGCCGCTTTAGTGTGACCGAAGCTCGACGCCAGGTCAATACCGCACAGGCACTTTATATCGTATATCATTCGTGCATTCTTTTGATTTACCTGCAGTTTCGTGGCCCGAATAATGAAAACAATTAGACCAATCATTTCGATTTCGCATTGAGCACTTACACACGCCCCACAACGAGTCGCCGCCGAGAACCTCAAGTGCTCGGCGACTGGCTGCCGCTTTGTCCGGACTTTCACTTTTACATTTCGCACAAAAAAGAATAACAACAACAACACAAGTAGCAGCAGCGCAGCGACAGCAACAAAAGACGAAGAGCAAAGAGCCGAGGCAGCATGAGTGTGGAAAATACCAGAGCGGACAGGCCACAGAGTGCAGTGAGAATCGGTTAGACGCGAGGGACCATTCGGAGCGGAATCCCAGCCAGAATCATCGCATCGTGCACGGCAAAGGCGAAGCAAAATAACAACAAACCAACAGCACTATTGGCCCAGCGTGAGCGTGTGCGGTGCCTGTGTGTGTGCTCGTGTGTGCGTGTGCCTGCTCCAGCGAGAGTGTGTGCGTGAGTACGTTTCAGCTGTCCAAGAAGAGGCCGAAATTTTGTGTGTGTACGTGGTCCGAGGCCTCTGAATTGGGTCAGCGAAAATCCCATTATGGAGGGCAGGACCCAAGTGAACCAGCAGCAGCAGCAGCAACAGAGGAGTCGCCTGCCCTCGTCGCCCAGTCCTCCGCTCAGCGTGAACCTCAGTGGCGGCCCCAATGCGAATAGCAACAGCACCTTGATCGGCCTCGAGCAGGAGCAGCCGCAGTCTCAGATGGGCAGGAACAACAACAATGGGGGAGGGGGAGGAGGAGGAGGCCACCATCGCAGCCACAGCATCACGAATGCGGCGGCCACGTCCTTTGTGAATCTCCTGGACGGCTTCACGGCCCGCGTGTCGACGGCGGTCAGTGTGGCTGGCGGAACGAGCTCCAATATGCTAATGGACCGCAGCATTCAGAGCGCCGGCAGCACGCCTGGCTCCACCCACTCAATAGCCAGCCTCACCAGCATGGGATCGCTGGGCACGACAGCCAACGCACTGTACTCATCCATAGGCAGTGCCCTCAACTCGATCACCTCACCCATCACAGCAGCTGCCGCGGCGGCCACGGCCACGACCACAGAAGTGGTGGTAGCCGCCGCCTCGGTGATCACTAACCATCTCAGCTCGCCCACTAGTGGCACTCCGCCGCATGGCTTAGACGGGGACGAGGGCGACGACGATTGTGATGATTGCGAGGAGGACGAGGACGATGACGGCGTGGACAATGACGGACACATTGCGGCACCCACGCCAAACAAAAGCTGGGCGGAAAACAAGCAGGTGGTGCAGGAGATGCGCAAGAAGATGTGCAACCTGTCGTCGATGGTGCCCACTAACGTGCAATTCCGCCACCTGTCGGACGGCCGTGCGCGGTGCTACTTTCTGGGAACTCCGCCCCAGAGTTGGGAGACCACGCTGCTCTTTGCGGACATCAATTTGCAGCAGACGGAGGAACAGCAGCTGGTAGTGCAGCGCCTCGAGGGCGAGTCTGGCGCTGGCAGCCCAACTCTAAGTGCAGGCTCACCAACCAGCAGCAGCAGTCAGCACGGCGCTTTCCACTTCGGAACGCTGGTCAAGCCTCGGTAGGCGGAATCTCTCGACCATCTTCGCTAGACAATAATAGTCTCATTTTCTCTGTTTCTCTGTTTCCAGCCTGTCTTGGAGTCCTCTGTTGCAGCAGCCTATTCAAAGCAGTGGTGGCAGCGGTGGCAGTGGCTCCGCGAGTCCCTATGCCCGCGAGTTCCAGTTGCTGCAAGAGCGCAAGCGCCTTTCCACCTGGGGCATCACCTGCTACGAGTTGCACAAGCCCTCGGGCAAGCTGGTCTTTGCCTGCTTCAACGACCTGTACCAGTGTCTGGACACGGGCTATAATGTGAGTAAATGACATACAGGAATAACCTGGTTTCATTACCATTGTGTTTTGATTTACTAACGTGTTGCATTTTCTACCCACCGCAGGCGGGTCTCCTGTTTCCAACACAACTGCGCACCTGTCCACAGTGGACAGCGCTTGATCCGCAGATTTGCCCGCAGAACTCCGACATGATAGCCTACATCAGCGACTGTGACCTGTTTGTCACCCACACGTTGAGCGGGCACGAGAAGCGGCTCACCTACACTAGCAGCGGCAGGCACTCTTATGCGGACGACGCTCTCAGCGCCGGCGTGCCATCGTATGTGATGCAGGAGGAGTTCAGCCGCTATCAGGGCTTCTGGTGGCAGCCGCACTCCGACGACGGCATCTATCGTATCGTGTACGAGGAGGTGGACGAAACTGAGGTCTCCCTGTACACGTTCCCCTCGTCGACGGCCGTGCATGGTCGTGTGGACGAGTACCGTTTCCCACGCACGGGCAGCCCCAACGCCAAGTCCAAGCTCAAGCTCGTTCAGTTTGTGTTGAACGAGGCACTGCAGATCAGCGAGATAGCCATCAAGGACCTTCCCTACTCCCTGCTGGCAGTCTTCAACTGGTTGGAGTACATAGTGCGTGTCGGCTGGACACCGGATGCCAATTAGTGAGTATATAGGAGGAATTCTTATCCATGCTATTAATTTTCAATACGAATACTCGAACCATTATATTATGAAACAGAGACCAATTATACAAGTTAAATACGATGATTTTTTATATTATCTAATAGAAATACAACCGCTAATTAGCATGTTTTTAATGAACATTTTCCTTTATTTCTAGTGTCTGGGTGCAAGGCTTGGACAGGAAGCAGCAGCGGCTGGATGTAATCCTTATACCGCTGGACAACTTCTGCGAGTCCTACAGCAGCCAAGTGTCAACGCCAACAGACTCCATAGGCGATCATAGCTGGCGCAGTCTCTACAGCCGCACGATCACGCCCCTGCAAGTGATCTACACGGAGCACTCCGAGAGTTGGATAAACGTGCACGATATGCTTCACTTCTTGGAGCTGACTGATACTAGTGTCACTTTCCTTTGGGCCTCTGAGGAGACGGGCTTCCGACATCTCTATCTGGTCACGGCCAGCCTGTTGCTGAACCATGCCAACGGCCAATCGGAGGCGGGATCGGCCTCAGCTCAGCCCAGCTTCGTAGAGCAGTCGGCACTGCAGCCACGAATCCTCAACAAGGTGGCTCTTACCAGCGGCGAATGGGAGGTGCTGGCCAGAAGCCTCTGGGTGGACAAAGCAAACCAGCTGGTATACTTCGTGGGACTGCGCGACACCCCTCTAGAGAAGCACCTGTACGTAGTCAGTCTGCAGCGGCCAGAGCACATCCGCCTGCTCACAGAGCCTGGATACTCCTATCTTGTAGAATTCGATGATGTAGGTAAACTTTTGCTTAAACTTCCACAAATTGTAATACTCTGTTCCTGTATGCTTTCAGCAATGCCAGCTTATGCTGCTGGTGTACTGCAACATCCAGCGGCTGCCCAGCTGCAAAGTGATGCGCGTAAACCAGACGTGTCAGAACGGTGGGGTTAACGGCATCCAGATTTCATTGGTGGGCTACCTGCATGAGGGGGGTAAGCCGGAGCCGCAATACTGCCCGCAGATCTTCCGGCCGCAGCTACCGTCTGGCGATATCGTCTACGCCATGGTCTTCAAACCGCACAACTTTCAGCTGGGAGTCAAGTATCCCACGGTGCTCAATGTGTACGGCGGACCCGAGGTGCAGACCGTTAACAATACATTTAAGGTGGGTTCAAGGAGCTCTGGCTGGACTTTGACTATAAAGTAAAATTGGTTTTTATTTCACTTTACAGGGCAAGCATCAACTGCGCATGCATATGCTGGCCGCTCAAGGCTACTGCGTTATCTGCATAGACTCGCGCGGGTCACGCCATCGCGGCAAAAGATTCGAGAGCCACATTCGCGGACGGATGGGTCAGGTGGAGCTGACAGATCAAGTGGACGCTCTGCGCATTTTGGCTGACCAGCTGGGCTACATTGATATGGATCGCGTGGCCATACATGGCTGGTCCTATGGTACGTTTTCGGATTCGAACAACATCGGTTCCGATACAAACAGCTTATTCGATACTTTCAGTCATTCAGCGAATGCTAGGTAGCTGAAAATATCGACTGAATTACAGAAAAGACCACCTTGCAACTTCTTCAAACTGTTAAACCTCTCCTTAAGACGATACTACCTTTTATAATTGTATCATGTCCTTAAGCAATCCAAAGCTGAATTATTTCTTTTATTCGGCTTTTTCAATATTTTTTACATTTTGACTTTGAAACCCTGAACTTGACCCGACTTTTTTGGATCGTTCCCCATCTGGCCGATAGTATTCTATTCAGTCGTATAGGGAGTCCCCTAAATGCTCAAAGTATAAAAGTTAATTAATCTAAGTACTTTTTAAAGTCCGACGAATTGATAGATTTCCCTATAGTTTCTTCGCGTAAAAGCAGGTCAATTATACTGTTAAAGTATGCTACATAAGTATGCCATCTAAGCACCAAGCAAGCCCTTTTGTATTATTTTCCAGTCAGACCCAACTGTACAGCGTATTATCTTGATATTGTCCCTAAACTCTAGTGCTCACAGTCAAAAAAAAAATATATAAATATATAAAAACACCGTCTTCTAGACGAATTCATTTATGTACAGTTCCAAAGGTTGACTGTTTGCACGGTGTATAAATAATGAAAGTGTGTTCAATGCTTGTAATTTATTCAAACAGGTGGCTACCTAAGTCTAATGGGCTTAGTTCAGTATCCAAAGATCTTCAAGGTGGCCATTGCCGGGGCGCCCGTCACCAACTGGGAGTATTACGACACGGGCTACACGGAGCGCTACATGGATCTGCCCCAGCACAATGAGGCCGGTTACTCGGCCGGTTCTGTGCTCAAATACATCAACTCATTTCCCGAAGAGTAAGTTAGCTCGTACCCTAAACTACGCTTCTTATACTCTAATTTCACAAACTATTCCTTTCAGGGACAACCGTCTGCTGCTCATCCACGGCCTGATCGACGAGAACGTGCATTTCTACCACACTTCCCGTTTGATCAGCGCCCTGAACAAGGCCAACAAACCGTACGATCTGCACGTGTTCCCCGAGGAGCGACACTCGCTGCGTAATCTGGAATCGAATAAAAATTACGAAACGAAGCTTCTGTCCTTTTTGCAAAACTTATGAGATTCGTAAATGTAAACACGAGAATGCTTGCTGGGGCAGCACCGCCTAGCCTCGACCCCTTGAAATAGTTTTCAATACATCATTGTCTTTGTTTTTATTTGCCCTTTTGTTGTTCGCGAACTTGTTTTTATTAGATAAAGAGAGAGAGAGAGAGCAAAATAAGTTATTATAATTTTAGCATACTTAATTTATAGAAATATGTATACAGTTGTAAGTATAGAGGAAAAACGAATGTTTCCTTCTCCCCCTGCCTCTTGTAGACTCTTCAGACCAAGCCGCTTACTGTAATTAATTTATACATTTTTAATTGTTTTCAACGCATACTGCTATTTATCTTGTTTATATACATACATTTTTCTTGTAAATTTCTCCTATCCCTAATTATAAGTTGTCTTTAGTGCAAGTGTGCGTCTGAACAGTTGTGTGTGAGTGACGGCGTGAGCGTTACCCTTAACTTGTCATGCCCATAGAGCAAGCCATAATTTTGCAGTTAGCTCTACGCATACCTATACATATATATCTCTTCGATCAACCATTAGCAAGACATGTGTGACTACTTGAATATATTTGTTTAGGAAGCTACAAGAAACATTGAATAAATTTAATATTAAATATGCCTATATATAATCATTAGTTTTACGGCAAACTGATACATACATGCAAGCGTATAAATATATTTTGTTTAACAATTAAATAAACAGTTGTGTGTAAACTCTGGGCGTTTTGTATTTCCTTTTACATTATTTCTAGCAATTGTTTTTTATGCTCGCCTATAAGGAGGCCTCATCAGTTTTGTTGACGTCGATAAAAACTTGCAGATCTCCGTTTTCCCTCGCAGAAAGAGCCAAATTCCAAAATAATACTATCCTCTTAAATAAACAATTAAAACAAAAATGAGTCAAAAATATAAGTCTTAAGTTGTTAAAGGAAATTTACATTCTATTCCTGGGACAATATTCGTCGTTCGAAAATCAAATTATGTTTATTATTATTTTTTGTACTTAAAAAGCACAATCTGAACGCAGGCCCTTTCCATTTTGTCAAAATCGAATGACGCGCCCTATCGTATTCAGCACAGTCCAGTCCATCTGAACTATCGGGTGAAGACTAGATATTAGGTACAAAAAGTTGTAAAATATTTTGTCACAAAATAAACACAGCAAAAGCTACCAAAACAGTTATTTGTGGAAAGTTTTGTTTAAACAAAATAAACATTTTATAAATTCGAATAGCAAAATACAAAGATGGTTTTGTTTTTGGTGGTAAGAATAATCGGGTGGGAAACTATTGTTACCGTCAAGCTTCCTGCCAACAATCATTTGATTTCGTATACTTGAAAAACAACTCGGGACATTGTAAATATTCCTTAAATTGTCCCAGAAATTATTTTTAACCAGACACCTCATTAAATACTTTGTTTACTTCATGTGGCGCTTCCTTTTCTTGAAATGACTGGTTGTTAAATTTATTTCGTTAAATTATAATCAGAAAAATAATTCATAATAAATTAATAATAACTTATTATTAAAAATGCACAGATTTAATAACTAAATATTTATATTTTCTTTGTCTACGTTCATCTTCCTTTCATTATTATTATAATTAATAGTTTATTTATTTTTTATATTTTAACTAAATATAATCGTCCTATTTTTACGCTCCTTTTTTGGTGATTATGATGAACGAAATCTTGCAATCATGATCAGTGATCATGATGCGTTCAGCAGAACTATCGATAGAAATCCATCAGTGATCAGTGATCAAGTTGTTCTGCTGAACGCTGCCATTTTATTAGTATGAATAGGAAAACACAAAGATTGTTGTGCTTTTAGGATTTTAAAGGCGCGATTGTTTAAAAATATTAGTTATTACAAATAATAAGATTTTGTAGAATCCACTGATACTTTTAGCAGAGAACCTCAAAGTCAGACAAGTCTTTTTTCAAATTCGGTTCGTTGGCGCCGAGCGATATCGGTGGAACCGATAGTTCGTGCATTAGCAAGCGACGCGGTGCAGGCGCCGCCAACTTCACGCAGTTGCATCTGGCCTGGCGCTGTTTTTCGATTTCTTTGCGTTCTTTATCTCTCAATCGCCGTTATGGTCAGATCGGCCAAGCGCTACAACTCCAGCTGAAACGAGAACTTTGTGTTGTTAGTTTGTGTGAGACGACGCCCGAGCAGCAGCATCAGCAGCCCGAAAACGAGAACAGTAGGCCACACAGACTGCTGCTGAAACTAGTGTAAAGGAGACCAGTGACGCCGCGAAACAAAGCAGAAGAAGCGGCCGGAGGACTAGAGCCACACACAAACAACAACAGCACAGCATTTCAAAATGGCGCCGCCAAAGGCAACGCGCGGGGTTACGGCTGTCGGGCAGCCAGTTACCGCCAATCCCCTCCAGGCCCTGGGGGGCGCCACCAGACGGGGCCGGAGGGGCGCCGCCGCCAACATAGACCCCAATGCGGAGAACATGCAGACGCGCGGCAAGCGCAAGGCCGACCACAGCCCCATCAAGAACGATAAAATCAAGCGCTCGGCGCTGGGCAACCTCACCAACAACGTAAAAGTCATGTCGCTGCACCCCGGTATCGATGAGGATGCCTCTGGATCCGTCGCCAAAAAGCCGACGGCCCAGCAGCTGCAGGCGCTGTTGGATGCCAAAAACCAGGAGAAAAATCTGATCTTAAACGTCTTCGCCGATGCTGCGCCCAGCAAGGTGATGACGCGCGCCTCCAGCAAGTCCGATGATGCCGTGGAGAACTGCCACAGGGTGCTCGACAAGATTGAGGAGGCAATGGCCAGGCCCAAGCTGCGCCCCAAGGCCATGCCCGCCTGCAAGAAGCCAATTTTAGAGGAAATGCCGATGCCAGCTGCGCCCCAGCCCATTCCCGTGTTGTTGCCGCCTAAACAGAACCTGGCCGCTCCACCGCCGGGAGCCATAAAGCCGGTGCGTCGCATATCTAACGACTTTAACAAGACTGAGGACAGCCTATACATGTCCGCCCTGGAGGATGTCTCCAGCTGCGATTCCATGCGCCTATCGGGTAACTTCGAGGCGGCGCGTCGTCGCTCCGCTAAGTTACAGCAAAAGACTGAGCAGCAGCCGCAGTTGCTGCCACTGCTAGAGAGTGCCCCCAGCCAGGTGGTGCCGGTTCAGCCGGTGCCCCCGGGCGTGGAGGATTTCGACCGCAAGAACTGGGACGACCCCTTCCAGGTGTCTCACTACGCCATGGACATCTTCAATTATCTGAAGTCGCGGGAGCCGGAGTTCCCCATCGCCGACTACATGCCCCGTCAGGTCAACCTGACCACCTGGATGCGCACGCTTCTGGTCGACTGGATGGTGGAGGTGCAGGAGACGTTCGAGCTAAACCACGAGACTCTGTACCTGGCGGTCAAGATCGTTGACCTGTATCTGTGCCGCGAGGTGATCAACAAGGAGAAACTGCAGCTGCTGGGCGCCGCCGCCTTATTCATTGCCTGCAAGTACGACGAGCGCTCGCCGCCGCTGATCGAAGACTTTTTATACATCTGCGACGGGGCCTATAAACATGACGAGTTGGTGCGTATGGAGCGGGAGACGCTGCGCATGATCAAATACGACCTGGGTATCCCGCTTTCGTACCGCTTCCTGCGCCGCTACGCCCGCTGCGCCAAGGTGCCGATGCCCACGCTGACGTTGGCGCGCTACATCCTTGAGCTGTCGTTAATGGACTACGCTACCATTTCATTCAGCGACTCGCAGATGGCCTCCGCCGCCCTCTTCATGGCTCTGCGGATGCACGGTGGAGCCGGGCAGCTGGACAACCAGACCTGGAGCCCGACGCTTATACACTATACGGGCTATCAGCTGGCAGATTTTGCCGAGATAGTTCCCGTGCTGAACGCCGGACTACATCGCAAGCCACGGACTACAATCAAGACGATACGGAACAAGTATTCGCATAAGATATTCCACGAGGTGGCTAAGGTGCCGCTGCTAACCAACCAGGAGCTGTTCCAAAGCAACCTAGACATGAACGAAAGCAATCTGTCGTAGGACAGCCCTCAAGTTTAGCCAAATTGAAATTCAAATCGAACTGCAAAATGTTACGCTTCAGTTAGGCTCTAAGACACTTCGGCCCCCCCTCAACACCTGACCCCTTACCACCCGCCCCACCTTGATAAAGACGAAACTGCGGACGCGACCGCCTCAATCAAAACCCTGATCCTAACCTTAAACCCCCGCCCCCCCCCAAACCAAGTGTGCACAATTTATTATATTTTACGTATCGTGACCTTTGCATATTTTTGCAGAAAATATTGTGTTAAGAGAGTCCCATCTGTTTATTTAACCACGTATTATTGTTTAGTTTTCACGTATATACACTCATACATAGCCGGGCATCATAAAGCTAAGCAGGAGCGCTCCCACCATTATCGCCCACTCCCACTATCGAACCAATCATCTAGCGATCGGGCAATTCATGTTTAAATATGTACGCTAGTTTTAAGAGCTGCCAGCATTAAATAAACCTAACACTAAGCACCAAAGCCGACATGGAAACGCCAAGTAACTTATTATACATACACCAAGCACACACACACACAACACACTATATATATATATATATGCAGGCGCAAGGATGCCTACCAGCGCGACTAGCAAAGGCACGTGTGTCCTGTACAACCTGGAAATGCGCCACGATCAACCCTCGTCCTGTGTGCAGAGTACGTAGTCGTTGTTCATTAATGCTGTTTTTTGTTAAGCTACTCATGGACTCTATTTCCTCTCCACCCCGCCCCCCGGAGGACGCAACATCCCCCATCCCTGGCCCACACTCCTAAACTAACTTCACCTCATCTAGCCATGAATATGTTGATAACGTTGCATTTGTTCCAGTAACTAGTTATATGTATATGTATGTCCACCATGTTATGTATGTATCGTTTTGCCAAGAGAATATACCAATAAACATTTTTATGCGTCCGTTCAAAAAGTAACTAATATTTTGACTGCAAGTAGAGGTGGAAGGTGTAACCGTGTTTTCCTTTGTGACATCGTCAGGTAAATCGCTAAGCGTGTATCTTGCTTTCCTTCTTCCTGTGAAATGCAATCTTAGATATTCGTATGTACGTTTCTGAATTTTCTTTTCCTCTCAAAGAAACCAATAAGTTTTTAAAAAGAAAATGCTTAAATAAACGTTTTTATACTTCTTTCCATGTTTTTTGTTTTTATGTAATATCAATATTTTTCTTTGCAGTTACTTTCGGAATACGTTTAATTCGGAAATATGTATTCGAGTCTTTCTATGTAAAATTACTCTAGAAGTTCCTAAGCATTCCCTGCAGTATTCATAAACTATTAGGGGTCAAAGGTTGGCGGGAGGTCTCTGAGAAAGCCGGCCTGTTCATGGAGTCCTCTTAATTACACATCGATGTGGGGTGAGTGAGTGTACCTCCATTGTTCCTTCAGCTCTTTTCAGCTGAATCCCTGCACTTTTTACGCTCGTCTTCGAACAGCTGAGAGCTGAGATGATAACCTAAGGACATCAAACCCTGTCTGGAAATGGTCCCATCGATCCGCTACAGGTAAAATCTCCCAATGTCGTCCGCCCAAATCATTCATAATCTGTGAGTGTGAGTGCGCTTGCTGTGTGTCTGTGGACTCTCTATTCGGGTTTGCTGCGGTTCCTTGCTTTTGGCGCGCCCGTCTGTCATTTTAGCGCCAAAAATTTGTTAAGGATTTGCGCGGCAGGCTGCGCATGCGCCGCAAGACATCAAGACATCGTCCCCGGATCAGTTCCCTTTCCCATTCGGCTGCACACACGGGAACAACCGATTTCAGTCGCTGCAGTTGCGCCTGAAAAGGCACCACCGCCTTGGGTCTTTGGGTCTTTGAATCTTGCGCTGATTTCCTACCACCTTTGGCTTGTCTAAATGCGTCCGTCCTCCGTCCAGAGTCCTGTCATTGTGTGCTCCTTTTATTTTATTTTTTTTTTTCGTTTTTCGGCTGCCTGCCAGCCAGGTAGCTCCCTTCCTCGACGAAGAGCGAAAGAGAGGAGAACACAGAACACGCCGTGTATGCGTAAGGTTATCTGTCTGTATGAGAGCTAAATGCATGTGGCTTTTTTCCGGTATGAGCGGTTCCATGGGTGTCCGTCCTCAAGGTGCAACTGGTAACTGGCAACTGGCCAGCATTGCTAATTGACACGGTTGGGTGTGTGCAGGAATCAAGTTTATTTCGGAAGGACTCGGAGCGACAGATATAGATACATAGACAGCTGCCCTTGGACAAAGGGGCGTCCGCCAACTTATGACTACGACTCGGGTTTCTCCACACCCCAAGAAAGCCCACTTGTTGTAATCCCGTCCAGCCTCAGTAGGCCGGCGAGTTGAAGGCGCCGTTGTAGCCGCCTCCATAGCCACTGCCATAGCCGAAGGCATTGTGGTTGTTCAGCGTTCCGAAGGCTCCTTTATGATTTCCTTCCTCCTTGTACTCGGTGTTCATCGCGAAGTGGTGGTCCCAATGATTGGGTCCCGCTGGATTGTGGTCGGGATAGCGATAATGGTTCTGGGTGCTTGTTGCCGGGCCATTAACGCCAGCGACTCCCGGTACTCCAGCGACTCCCGGTACTCCAGCGACTCCCGGAACTCCAGCGGCTCCCGGAACGCCAGCGGCTCCCGGAACTCCAGCGGCTCCCGGAACGCCAACAACTCCCGGAACGCCATTGACTCCCGGAACGCCAGCGACTCCCGGAACTCCATGAACAGCGACACCAGGACTTACTCCGTATGCTGGAAACTGAGCTTGCTGGGGATAGCCCGGGTACACTGGCAAGTATGTGCCTCCATAAGGATAGTAGCCCGGCGCCTGTGGCTGAGCTTGGCCTCCGTTAGGATATTGAAACGGCGGCGAGCCGCCTGTTCCTGGAAAAACCAAAAATCAGTTGATAAACTATATTTCCTAAATGAAGGGTTACCTGCAGTTGGGTATCCTGGCGCGGAGCCACCTCCAGCTGGATAAGGAACCGGAGCTTGCTGGGCTGGATATCCTGGAGGCGGATAGGCCGGAACCTGTTGTCCTCCCGAAATGGATGGGCTCGGTAATGAGATGCCAGGGAAAACAACGTTGTTTGTCGTGCCCACATGCAAGCCCAGGCCACCCTGCTCGTGACCATGGGCAGCATCGATAGCACCACCACTGGCGCTACTGGCACCCGAGTAACCCCCTCCCAGCGGAGCCAATGGGGGATACGATCCGGAATTGAGGTTGGCATGCTGGCGATGGCGACTTTTGCTGATGCCGCCCGACAGAAAGGAGGCCAGGTTGAACGAGGTTTTAGAATCCTCCTGGCTCTCGTCTTGGCTGAATTGGGTATTTCCCTGAACGGAGGCGATCAGGATGACGGCCAGAGTGGCGAAGGCGATTCCCCTCATGCTGGCCATGGTGTTGTAAGCAAACTAAACCTTTGAAGCTCTGGGCGCGTGTATTTAATGCTGAGATGGGCTGGGATGATGAGAGCTTAGCTGAGTGTCTATTTTTAGGGTTATCAGCGGTGCCTCAGTGGCAGATAAGTGGATTCATTGAGTGTAATTTTGTGTGTTCTACACTGCTATAAAATTTGCTAAAAGCTAAGAGATCCAACCAAACCATACTAGATATTTTAATAAAACAAGGTATTATGTGTATAGCTGAATTAAGAGTTGTGTTAATTTAAGGAAAGTCCAAAACAATAGCTTAATAAATATAATAATATAATAATTATTATGAAGTAAATCTGTAATGTGTTTTTCCAAGTGTTTTATTCAAATTTTCGGTCTATAATTAGGTGTTAATTGTGTACCCAGGCCAATTTTTGGGAATTCCCAAGTCCCCAAATACATCTCAGCATATATGGTAATTATTGTTAATCTGTATATATATAAATGTATATAAAACGAAAGCTTTCCTGGACAACCTTGTGTACTACTTAGTTAGACGGATCAGCATTATAAACAACGTCTTATTTACTGTATACAGCATGAGTTTAATTAGTCAAGGCTCTTCTACTCGATCCCATTCATCTGGCTTATCGCCAGGCCCAGCGTAGCTATAAAAACTGGAGTGGAGCTCCGATTAAACAGCAAAATTAAATAGAATTCTCAAAGATGCACTTGCCTGCTGTGATACTAGTGCTAGTCCTGGCCGGAGTGACCCACTCTCGACCCACATTCGATAAGATAGCCGAAGTCCTGCTGGACGCCCTAGAGGACCCACGGCCGCACTACCATCAGCCAGGAAGGCCATTGCCAGGCGAACGTTACCCGTATCCACACCCCGGCCCAGGGCCACTCATCCAAGAGGGCTATGAGCATGGCTACGACTACCACTATGGCGGAGGCTACGGTTATCAGGGCTATCAGCCGGATCCCCATCCTGGCTACCCAGGAGGACACTATTCTCAACGTCCGCCAGCGCACCTTCCTGCGTCCTATTACCCGCCGCCAGAATCCTCGCGCCCTGGCTACTACGCACACCATCCCCGCCCACCGCCCACTCCCGCTACTGGTGGCTACTACCAGGAGCAGTACGGCGGCGGTTACAAGCAGCGGGGTTACTAGAGTTCACAGCTGACCCACAATCCCCGCCCATCCAATCATCTGCTGTGTCATCTGTTTGTTTTTCTGTAATTTATTAAAAAATTCGTGAGTTTCGTCAAGCATCCGATTTTGCGGGCCTCTGTGGGTTTCCAGAACCTGTTTACCAGACACCAAGACGAGCGGACTATGAATATTCAACAAGTGCGGTTCGGGGAAGTCCCCCGCCAAGACTCATCTCCGTCTCACATCAATGGGTTCGGAGGGAACCTCTTGGTTGGGCAGGTGGACGTACTTGCTGGAGCTGGGGAATATTACGGGTCGCTCCTCTGACGCCTCAATCGAGTGATATGGGCGGGGCACCGGTATGGGCAGCGGGAGGGGCAGTGGAACAGGAGTAGGATTGACCTGGTTCGGGGGTGGCACCAGTGGCGGTCGATTGGTGCCTATGATCAGAGTGTCTTTGGTGGGCTGCGTGGGTGGCCGCGGCTGGAAGGTGGGCTGTGTTACCACCGGAATGGGCGTGGTTGGTGTCGGTTGCGAGGTGGGTACACTTGGTGTTCCGGGAGTTGTGGTTTGGGCCCCGTTATCCGGGTTGTTCCAATCGTAGTCCGGGTAGGGTTGATTGTTGTTCCACCCGTTCCATTCGGGCGGTGGTCCCATTCCTCCTCCCCAATCGGGCCGTGGTGGGGGTGGCGGTGGTGGTCGCATCCCACCTCCGTTCCAGCCGGGTCTCGGGGGCGGGCCGCCTCCGGCGCCGTTCCAGCCCGGTCCCCTGCCGCCGCCATTCCACCCGGGACCCATTCCGCCGCCTCCATTCCATCCGGGACGCGGAGGAGGCCCGCCTCCGTTCCAACCCGGCTGTTGGTCCCAGCCGAAACCGGGTTGGTTGCCACCAGGTCCCCACTGCCAGCCTGGTGGCCAGCCAGGAGGAGCTTGCTGTCGGTTGGGCGGTCC
This sequence comes from Drosophila watanabei, assembly GCA_008042575.1. Lineage (NCBI taxonomy): Eukaryota > Metazoa > Arthropoda > Insecta > Diptera > Drosophilidae > Drosophila > Drosophila watanabei. Next base: position 15,946 of record VNJS01008006.1, read on the forward strand.
TCCCCTTCGATTGGGTCCCATTCCTGGTCCCATCCCTGGTCCCATTCCTGGTCTCATTCCAGGTCTCATTCCTGGTCCCAATCCTGGTCCCATTCCGGGCCTTCCCTGCTGCAGCCTCTGCATTTGCTGCTGCTGTGGTCCAAAGTGAGTGTTCTGCAAGCCATTGATGAGCCCATTGATGGCTGCCAGGCCGGGCAGTTGGGCCACCACGGTGACGCCACCGGCGGAGGCCACGGCTCCGGCCCCGGCAGAGGAAAAGGCGAACTGAGCGCGGCACGTGGGGATCCAGACCGAGATTACTGCGAAAAGCCCGACGAGACAGGCTCGGGAAGCAATCGAAGCTGGCGAAGATCGCGTCATGATCGGACGATCGCTGCGAGATGCTGATTCTAACTGAGGGGGCTAAGTGATGCGATAATCGGCGACGCTTGACTAGACCCCCAAAAACCTGTCCGCCGATCGGCGGGTGAGTATGGGAGAGATAATGGTGGCCAGTGAGAGCTAATCCGCTCTCCAGCGGCGATCAACGCTATCATCTTGGAACGAAATGTAAACAAAATCCAACCCCAACTTGAATACTCAGAAAAACCAATTATATTACCAGAATGAATAATAAATAAATATTTAACAATGAAATATTCAATAAATTATGATTGAGTTCCCGTTATTTTTTTCTCACATTAAACTTTTGAGTTAAGGCAACAGATAATTGAATACAGGCTAATAAAAATCTATAATATAACTTCTGTAGCTGTCTACACAATATAAAATACAAAGTCAGTTCAAATTAATCAAAATTTGTGGCTGGTGAGAAAACGTTCAAAGTTAAAATTGATTATAAATTATTTTATAAATGACTCCTACCAAATACTTCATTCAACTATTTATCCGGTTTAAGCTTCATTTATATATGAAAAATATACGGCTGGATTTTCTTTTTGTTTAAGTTCACTGAGTCTCAGCTAAGTGGAAGTTTATGATCTTGTTATGGATGGGGATGTGGGGATGTCCGCTGTATGTATATTGTCCACCGGCCAGCGGCGATGGCTCGGTCAGTCTTCCAGTGCGTGGCGCGTGCTCCGCATGCTGATCGTGCCAATCCGTCTGCTATAATAAATCCAGCATAATGCATCGAGCCGCCGCGCGGCTTGCCCGTTGTCCGAGCTAATCTTCCCGAGATCCCGACGCTTTTATGGGATTAAGAAAACGTAAAAAAGAAACAATTGAAATGAGCTAGACCACAATGTGTCACCGTGGCTGCTCCAACTCCAACGAATCCATTCCCCAGGGTATAAATAGGGGAGTACTGCGTAGATGGACTGTCAGAACTGGAAGTTTTTCGAAATAGAAGCAGCATGAGAGCCCGGGCCTCCCTTCTCGCGATCCTCGCTCTGCTGGCTGCCTGCTGTCTGGAATGGAGTAACGCGCTATTCTTCAAGTCCTGGAAGACCGGCAGGGGATATGGTGGAGCGCAGAACTATGGATACAATGGATATGGCAACTACGGCTATGGCAACTATGCAGCCGGCTATGGCTACCTATCCTATCCAGCCTACTCTTCCTACTCGTACCCATCTTATCCAGCCTACTCTTCGCATTACAACCCATACGGAGGAAGAAGGACATCTGGTCAGCGACAAGGACGCACCCTCTCGGAAATACAAAGAGTTATCAAGCCCGATGGCTATGTTGGGCTCGGTGCAAGTCGATTTCTTCCCGCTAGAAGTCGATTCTCCCCTCTTTGGGGCTAGCCTGTACCCTAGTTAAGTCACTGTTGTCAGCCGTAGTAGTAGCCATTAAAATGAAATCAGCGAAAGTTACATCCATCCATGAATTGTTTTGTTATTTTAAACAGTGTCAGCGTTAATATTAAACCCCCTTTAAGCAAGAGATTTATGATCACTGATGCGTACTTACGGAGTAGCTACGTGGGACGTGATATGACTGCGAATGGAGCGATGTCGCGCCTCCATTTGGCGGCTGGTTGAAATCTCTCGGTTATTGGGATACTGGAGTACAGCTCCTCTTTCGGACATTCAACCGAGGGATTCCTTCTGGGTATTTCACACAATATTTATCATATGCGGGAGAGATTATGTATCGCTATTTTGTGAAGTCTGTGAAGTCCTATGCCATATTTTAACAATAAGACGATAAAAACTCTCAGTTTGAGGATATTTTTATAGTTTTCTTGAGAAATTTGTGTAAAATAATCTCAGATTGAGGCATTTTCTCATAATTTGGAAGTTTGTATATCCGGTAGCCCCTGTGGGTATTATAGGTTAACACCAACTGAGAGTGTGTAATAGGCAGAATACGGATCCCATAGACAATAGTTTGGTGACAACATTCAGTCCGCAGTTTGTTTATTTTACCATTTGGCCATTTCAGAACTCAAAAATCATAAAAAATAAAATAAAAGCTCTTAAGATTAATTTTATGGCTTAAAGTAAATTAATAAGGAATAATAAGTCTTTTAAGTAAAATTAGATAAGGATCTTCAAAATCCACACTTGGGTTGTGTTTTTCTCAATATGTTTTTAAAACCATTTCTCCATGTTTGGGTGTTCTACAACATGTTTTAGCAATATTTTTCTTTATTGCATTTTACCGTGTTTACTTTAAGTTTTTTATAACTTTAAGCTAAATTAAAGATAGTGAATTTGCTAAGTCCATGTTTCCATGTTTCTCACAGTCAGTTAGTCACACCCGAGTGTAGCTTCCCCACTTCTTTTTCTGTGTAAGAATTATTTATGTAATATCCTTTAAATAACTTAAATAACTTATATTGTTCTTGACATAACTAAGATATATTTGTTAGAATATTAAATACTTTTTTTTAATGAAAAGGTAATTGGGGTTTACAACTATCTGGGAATATGCTAGAAGGTGTGTAATCATGCTTTGAATATAATTAAATGATTCAACACATTTTTAATGCAATTTCCAAAGAACCTTACGTATTCATTAAACAATTTCCGGGTGACTTGGTTCTGTATTTCACAATTTCCCAAACAATTTTATTGATACATTTTTGCTGAATAAACAAATTATAGCAACTAGTATTGCATCATAACATTATTTTACCAAAAATGTTGAAATATCATATACACACATATATTGAATAATGTTGAGATTAGCTTTGTAATTTTGCTAAAAATATTTAAAGTAAGGTAAATGCTACATTGGAACATTTCTCAGGATACTCGGAAGTCAGAACTGCATTTTCCAATGCCAAAAAGAAGTTACTTTAGTAATTTTCGGTTGATGATCTGATAATGAGGTCGGACACCAACTGACTGAACTCATGGCTTACCAGTGTGAACGGTATACAGCCTTTTTACGAGCACTTACGCTTTGTTCCGATTATGATGCAGTCGCTGCTGGACTAGGACTTCCCCGACTGCCATTGAGGAAGTGAAACCAGAAACCAGATCCAAATCCCAAGCCGCCGTACAGGAAGGAAGCCATCGGCTCAAGCCAGTGACAAGTGTGTGTTTGCGCCCAACATGGCAATTGTTTATGCAAGAATTTGCTAATACAGCGCCTCAGATGGCGCACCTACGTCATTACCTCATGTCGCTGGAGTCGCTAATTAGAATTTAAATACGTACGACACCGAGTCCAGCCGTGCTAGTACAGCCAAATCATTCACGCAATTAGAGTCAAGATCAGGTGCGACACACACGCTGACTCACGACCGATCGGCCGGCGTAACGGGCTGCTGCGGTGTGAATGACTTGGCGCGGGCAGCGTGTCAGTAAATATCGAGAAAACAAAGTGATCATAAAAAGCCATATCATACAAAGAGACGGCGCGAGATCTACGTGAGCGGCAACGCAATGCTCCGGCGTTTCGGTGGATTTTTGCTGCGGTGCCAAAACCTGATTGATAAGCCAGCGAGCCAGCCAGCCTCTGAGAACGGCAAGAACCGATCAGCCGCCTGCGATATCCATATAAATAGGCCGGTCGCCGGCTGTAGTGCAGTTCAGTTCACTCGCAGCACTCTTCTTCACGCGCCATGTCAGTCCAAGGATTCCTGATCAACCTTCTGGTTGCCCTGCTCCTGCTCCTGGCCGCCGTGTCCGGCTCACCGGCCCGTGGATATTACCAATCGCCAACGCGGGGCGGACGCAGCTACACGGACATTGCCCGAGTAGTGAATCCCAATCAATACGCCTTCGTTGGATCCCGAAACTATCCGGGTCAGCCCTTCTGGCCGGCGGGAAAACGTTGACCACCGAACAGAGGCTAATATAATTAAGCTTAGGATACACTATAAGATCTAGGATTTAGCTATGAAATGAACTGAATCGTATTTAAACTAAAAAATACTCGTCTAAAGTAAGCCCATTTCTGTAACCGGAATAGTAAGCTTAAAACTGTCCTTAAGGACTATTATTGTTATTAAATAAATGTAAATGTTATGATAAAAGAATATTATTATTTATTTACTACATTTCGTGGTTCTTTACTTCGTTTAAACCTAGAATACATTTTCCTTTGTTCTTTGACACCCAAATATAATTAAATCAAGGCAACCAAACTCGTTGGAACTTAACTCAACTTGGTCAATTAGGTCGACATTAATGGATGTCGAGCATTAGATAGTCACACCCACTTATAAAGGGTTTTCACTATAAAAGGGTTGAAGAGACACTAAAAGTTCTAGACCACAATAAGAGTTCAAATAAACAGCAAGGCAACACAAAATTCGAAACCTTAAGATGGATAAAAAGGAATCCTCGTCCAATGCCATTTGGTGGATCAAAAACCCAAAGGCAGTCAGAGACAAGAAATCCAAAGGGCTGCGAAAGTCATCCTTGGGTTCTGCCTTTTGCCTTGATATGGCAGATCTGCTGCGGAATATATCGCTGCAAGGTTACAACAAGCTTCTGTCACCGGACCTAACTCTAGGCCAAAGGTAATGCAGGTTGATTTTGCAATTGAACTTCTGAATTAATTTCATTGGCATTTGAACAGAATGATTTGGCTGCTGCTCCACGTAGCCACAACCATTTCGCTGGTGGTAGTGCTCTCGCTCACCTGGGAGAATTTCGTGGCCCAGTCGTTTGTGACCAATTTGAAGGATCCCCTTTATCCCGTGGAGAATGTGCCCTTTCCCGCAGTTTCCATATGCACAAACAATAGAATTTCTAGAAGGGCCATCGTTCGGTATGCCGAGGAACTGTAAGCTATGCTTTCTTCCATAAATATTTACAGTTAAAATGAATTTGAAAACAATCCAGGAGACTGAACAGTCCTGTGATTCGTCCTGTGGAATATTACCTGGAGCGTCTTAGCTTCTTCCGGGAGTTTTATGTTCATGTGGGTGTTGTGGTGGACACCGATGACTTTGTTACCTTCCAGACCTTCCTCGACGTCTTTGGCACCTGGAACAATGAGACCTTCTTTGACACGCGACGCATCATGAAAGAGGTGAGGAAATGCGAGAGTCTTCAAGCCGACAAATGAGTGTGCCTTATTTGGCTAAATCCCTAGTTGACCCCCAGCTGTCAGGATTTCTTGCTAAAGTGCAGCCTAGCCAATGTGGAAATCCCGTGCTTCAGCAGGGAAGCCTTTCAGGAGAGCCTTACCATGTACGGACCCTGCTGCACCTTCAACATGGAAAACAAGTAGGTGCCGCTCCAGTTGAATTTCTTGACTAATTTATTGCCAGACTCAAGCAGCGGAACTTCAAGAATCGCCTCGCCAGCTCAGAGCTGGGTCTGACGGTGGTGCTGAACTCCAGCCACTCCGACTACTTCGCCCCCATCTTGAACACGAATGGCTATATTGTCTTGGTTCACAATGCAGAGAACTACGCCTCTGTTAGTTCCTCCAACGCGCTCGAGATGTTTCCGGGACAGGGCGAGGATAGTTACCTGCAGGTCTACGCTCGGGTGGTGGATACCGATGACAGCTTGAAATCCTTCTCCCCATTTGGTGTAGGTTTTACATAAGAGACACAAAGGGGTTTCTAAATAAACACCATCTTTCAGAGACGTTGCTATTTCGACCACGAGGCCCAAACCTTCAGCAACGAGCAGGTGATGAGGACCTACACTTACACATACTCCTTCCCAAACTGCATCACCAGGTGCCGTATCCGCAGCATCATTGCCCTGTGCCGCTGCCTGCCCTTCCAAATGCCCCTCCAGTTGGTGGAGAACCTCGATGGCGTGGTGTACTGCACCCTGGGCCATGTCTCGTGCCTCAACCAGTACATGTGTAGGCTGGTGAGTTGCTCCCTGTGAATTCTATGTAATTTGGGATCCCTACAGTCAAGTGGCGCAATGTGCTGACGGAGAGGCATATTATCCCGGGTCTGGAGCGGGAAATCGAGGAGGCCTTGTACTGTCCCCAGTGCCTGCCCTCCTGCAGCGACGTGCAGTACCGGGTTTCCATGAGTGCCCTGCCCATTGACAACTACCTCGCCACCCTAAAGGTAGACGAAAACAACCAGACCGAGCTCAGCTCGGACATCTCCGTGCTGAGGGTTTACTTTGCCGATCCGTATGCCCAGTACTACATCCGTCTGCTGAATAACGCCTGGTTCGAGGTGTTCAGTGAGTGTTTGTTGTTATCCTTGGATTATCGATTAATCTTTCTGTTTTAAAGGTACCATTGGCAACATCATGTCCATTTTCGTGGGCTTCTCCATGGTGGCTATATTCGAGATCCTCTTCTTTCTGACCAAATATATATATGAGGGCTGCAACCGCATCGTGGAGCAAAATATCATCGACCGCAAGGCCAAGCAGTTGGAGACCAAAAAGTTGTACATTTGTCCCTAAAATGTACGATACATTTGGATTTAAAATATTCTTTTTGTAATTTGTTCAACTTACAGTATTAAAATGAAACATTTTTTGTTTTGAAAACTTAGTCAAAAGTTCATTGTTTTGTAAATAGTAAAAATTGTGTACATGTTTCTTGTGGTTAGGAGCTTTGCCTTAACCCAGTCTGGGACCCGGAGTCACTTTGGCTTCAACTATGACAAGCAAGGAAAGGATTGGAACGTTAAGGGAGGTCGGAGGCAGTCGCCCATAGCGCTGTGCACCTCTAATGTGAGCATGCTTCATGAAAATAGATAACTTTGGATAATATTTGATTCTTTCAAAGAGCACTACGTATAATGTTCCCAAACTAAAGATGATTAACTATGACCAACTCTTGGGGGATCCTTTGACTGTTATCAACAATGGGCTGACTGTGCTTTTGAGGATCCCAAATACTGTTGAGGGGAAGCAACCCGCCTTGAGCATCAGCAGTGAGGGCGGGCATGTCTTTGAGGCCCAACAACTACATTTCCATTGGGGCTCCGAACTGACCAAAGGATCCGAGCACCTCTTGGATGGACACTTTTATGACGGGGAACTCCATATAGTTCACAAGAATTCCAGCTACGAAACCAATCAGGAGGCTGCTCTCCATTGCAATGGCTTCGTTGTCTTGGCTGTGTTCCTCAGGTGCTCGGAGGTACTAGGGTTCCACGGTTATTCGCATTCAGATTTTATTCACTCCCATTGCAGGATCCTTTGAATGAGTCTCCCGCAATGAATGACATCTGCAAGCAGGTGGGAGAGATTTCTGATCTGAACGGCATCCAACCCCTTCAGGAGGAAATGGCCCTCGGAGACCTCTTCGCTAGCATAGATCCCCACAGATATTTGACTTACGAAGGTCAGTACGATAAGCGGAATGCTTTGTATTTAATATATTCTTATAGGTTCCCTCACCACTCCGCCCTGTGCTGAGGCAGTCCTATGGTTCGTTTTTCTGACTCCTGTCGATGTGCCACAGGAACACGTAAGACAAACCCTAATTTTCATTGTATTATTGAAAATCCTAATACTATCAGTGATCATCATCCATATCTAGTGGCAAAACTTCTGGCAGCTGAGAGACTCCTGTGGCAAGCGTGTCCTTAATACTTATCGGGAACTACAAGAAGGTTATGACAGACCCGTTTACCTAAGTAAAGGCATAGAAAGTTAAATGTAATTTACAGTCCCAGTAACAATTAATTATCAAAGTTTTGTCCATAAACCATACAAATTTTAATGTATCAATGTGAAAAAACAAGAAAGCTAATTTCGAAAAGCAGATTGCAATTTGATCCTTTATCATTTAAGTATATCTAATATAATATGCATTACTTTGAAATGCATATTATTTTTACAGTTTTAAATTTTTTTTACATTTAGAATTTTACGTTTTCCTACACATTTACCGATTTATGAAATATGTAGTCGTCCGATGTTTATGAAACACAAACGGCTTGTATCTCAAAAGAAATGAAAATATGTTTTAAATTGAAAAGGCTATATATTTTTTCTAAATCTTTTTCGATCGTTTCTATGGCAGCTATAAGATATATTAGTCCGATTTTTTTAAAGTTATGTTCAAAATTCTGGGATAATATATAAAGTTATCATTTTTTTACAAATTAACCGATTTTTCCTATGACAGCTATATGGTATAGTCGTCCGATTCGGCTCGTCTATATGCAAAGTTTCATTTAAAACAGAGACTAGTTTGCGTAGAAACGGACAGATGGACATGGCTGGATCGATTCGGTTGCTGATGCTGGTCAAGAATATATATGGCTTACAGGATCGGAGATAGTTCCTTCCGTAAGTTGCAAACTTCTGACTAAAATTAGAATACCCTGCAAGGGCATAAAATGTAAAAAGTGACAGCGGTGTTTGTTTGTATACAACTAAGAAAGCTTGAGTCCGAGTGATTTTATGAAAGCTTTTAACCGGCAAACAGCTGATTATTGGTACCGAAAGCAGCCCCCAACCCGGAAAGTCACAGAATTGCATTTGCTAGCTGCGTAGGAGGTTCAACTAGTGTCGAACGGATGTAATTCACTCGTTTTTAGGCCGAAATTGGGGAAAACATGAAGCGCCTGACGGAGCGAGTGCACCACGAGGAGATCGCCGAGTCCGAGGAGGTGGTCTGGGTAAAGCGGGATGACGCCCGCTCCGACAGCAAGCTGCCCATCGTCTACTCCAAGGAGTATGCGGTGCGATTCGCTGGCCTTGAACGCCTGCACCCCTTCGATGCGGCCAAGGGCAAGCACATACAGCAGGTGTGTATGTATCCCGTGTCCTTCAACGCCACGCAATGTAGCGCCGCTTTTGTCACAGTTCCTGTGCACCGAGCTCCAGCTGGACGGTGGCAGCTTCTACGAGCCGAACGAGCTGAGCAAGGACCAGCTGCGCCGCATACACACCAGGGGCTATCTGAAGTCGCTCAAGTGGAGCATGAATGTGGCCTGCATTGCCGAGGTTCCGATAATGGCGTTCGTTCCGAACCGCTACATTCAGCGGGCCTATCTGCGTCCAATGCGCTTTCAGGCGGCCGGCTCCATTCTCGCCGGCAAACTGGCCCTGGACTATGGATGGGCCATCAATCTTGGCGGCGGGTTCCACCACTGCTGCTCAACTAGAGGCGGCGGATTTTGTCCATACGCCGATATCTCGCTCCTCATCGTTCGACTATTCGAACTGGAGCCCTTTCGGGTGCGCCGCATCATGATCGTCGACCTGGACGCTCATCAGGGCAACGGTCACGAGCGCGACTTCAGCAACGTGGCCGCCGTCTACATTCTGGACATGTACAACGCGTTCGTCTATCCGCGGGACCATGTGGCCAAGGAAAGCATTCGCTGTGCGGTGGAGCTGCGCAACCACACAGAGGATGCCTACTACCTGAGGCAGCTGCGACGCTGCCTAATGCAGTCCTTAGCCGAGTTCCGTCCCGATGTCGTCATCTATAATGCGGGCACCGATGTTCTCAAGGGAGATCCCCTTGGCAACTTGGCCATTACGGCGGAAGGAGTGATGGAGCGGGATAGGCTGGTGTTTAGCACATTCCGAGCGTTGCGCATCCCAGTGGTCATGCTGCTTAGCGGCGGCTATTTGAAACAATCCGCAGGCGTCATAGCCGATTCCATTGTCAATTTGCGTCAACAGGGTTTGTTAGCCTAGATTTGAAGAAGTATTTTGTATTGTAATTTCTACCAAAGTAGTACAAAGCTGCGAGTTACTGGAGTAAAGAAGGACTTGTTTAACTAAGAGCTGTGAATGAAAAATTGTATGCTTATCTGGCAGTGAAACACTTGCTGTACACCTTATCAAAGTTTATTAAACATATATATGTATAATTTAGAGTCGTTATTATAATAATTATTTGTCTTCTATGAAGTGATGATTTCAGATCATTAAGTTCAGTATCGCAAAAGATGCAGAAGGTATAAATATTTCCATTGATTTAGGATTTACATATAGCAGTTCTTGTCACAATATTTGTACAGACATCTCTTCCTTGGCATTATTAGAGGTTCCATTATTATTTACGTTTATCTCTATGTACACTGCGAAACGGGCGGGAGGCCGGAACAAGTAATCAGAACGAATTTCGTATGCAGGAGAGTACGGATTTTGTCGCCATTGGATAAATATCTATTATATATGATACAACATAGTCGCTAGGAGCTAATTCACTTGTTTAAAATACAAAAATACATACAAATAAACGTTTGCTTAATGGCTTAAATTACGAGTTAGAATATCATTATAGTGTCTTTGTTTTCAGATCTTTTCCTGGCATTTCTTTAGATTTTCTTGAAGACGTCCACTGACTAACAAGCCGTCGGCGGCGGCAACCTAAAAGGGCAGACACATGTATATCAGAGAGCAATTAATGGAAACGCCAGCAAACTAACTACTTTCAAACGCGCATGCATGCAGAGTTTTGTGGAATGAACACGATGGTGATGGCTCCGCTGCGGCAGTCGTAACATCATCAACCAAATAATCTAAAAACAATAAATCTCAAATAAATATTACAAGGAAACCAAAGAGAATACACTATGATCTGAAGGTGACAGATGAATGGTGGCTTCGGCTTTCCAAAAAATGGCGGATGATGAGCTAATGCAGACTTACGCGGCATTGCTAGCTGGCAAGTCCTCGAAGAGGACTTCCGAACGTGAGCTTATTATGTACACCAAACAGAAGGAGACGACGAGCACCACTATGCCGACGCTGAGTGTTGTGATCTGGTGCACATTGGACGGACGCAGGAAGATGCGCGCACTGAACTGGGACCAGGTAGACTCGGTCCATGTAGAGTATTGACCCGAGCTCCAATTGTAGCCTAGAAAAATCGCGAAATTTAGAATATGTTCGGAAAAAAGGAAAGGTTATTGGCTTACCATCAATAAGAAAAGCTGGACTTAGGGCGTAACTGTAGTTCTGAGTCGTAAGTCGGCACTCGCCGACGTTGTTGTAGCCGGCGAAATAGTGCAGCGGCAATTTGGTGCAGTTTTCTTTGGAAATATTTGTCCGAGGCTGCGATAGCAGATAGCCCAGAACACGGTACGTCCAGCCAGATGATTCCTGAGATCCGCCCAAAACGCTTATATAGCTGTAGTGGAAAAAAATAGTAGTATGAGATTAATGGATTGTTTCTTTCGTGTAGCTTAAACACTCACCGCATCGGAGGTAACTGCAAGCCATTGGGACTTCCAGGATACGACGAGGCCTTAAATAGCGGACAGTCCGCCGACTGGAGGAAGCAATATAGAAGCTCGTCGGCCAGCAGTGGATTGGCCACCTTGGTGCCCGTGTACTCCTTGCCAGTAAGCCTCTGGTAGAGCGCCAGTGCAACAATTGAAGATATATTGCGCACTTTCATCTGCAGGGAATCTGCCTTCATCCCCTTAAAGTCGCTCACATCCGCCAATTGGGTGAAGTCCTGGCTTGTGTTGGCATAGGTAAAGTCTACATTGTCCACATCATCGTAGATGGAATGATAGTATTTGTTCGTTGGCCGCGCGTTCAAAATGAGGGCCCGAAAGTTCGGATCGCGTCGCAGGAACGACTGCGCCGATGTGGGCGGTATATGGGCGCTAATCTCCGACTGAATGTTGAGGTTGAAACCGTAGCGCGGCATCTTGGCGTAGTTGTTAAGCTGCCCCAGAAGATCCTGGGCCAGATCTGATCCTCTCAAGGCATGCAGCTTGATGTTAGCTATGTCATCCAACGTACCAATGTCTAGCATGAACTCTATATTGTCAAAGGCAATCGGAGAGCTGCGCGCGGATTCTGGTGGGAACTCGAGTTTCTCCATGTCGTAGACAAACCTCTGTGATCCGATATAGTCGTAGGATTCGCCATTGAAGGTCACAAAGAGAATATTTTTTCGGGAATCGGGCAGCGAGCTTTGAGGAGGCAGCAGTTGCCGCAGAAGATTTGCAACCAGCGTGAAAACGGCCAACCCCATCAAGGAATCCATGGCTCCCAGGCCTAGAAGAGAAAGAAAATAAGTTAATATGGAAGTTGGATTGGATAAATCAACTCTTACCAACTCCATCAAACATGCTAACCGTATCCAGCCGGCAGGTGACCAATATAAACTTTTCATCCGTCTTGACGACCTCAACACCATTATTGACTGAAGGAGGCTCCCGCGGATACACAGTGGCGTATACATTGCGCCCCTCAAGCGGATCGCAGTACTTGCTGCCGCCCAGGTTGTTGATGAAGTTGGTGCGCCGCATGCACACCTCCGTGTTGACGGCGGCCGACATAAAGGATTTGACCTCTACGGCGCACAGACTACGCAGGGCATGCGTCTCGTAGTCTTTGTTGTTGAACTTTTCGAAGCACGCCTCCAGCTTCTCGATCTCCTCCGGATCGGCGATGTAGTAAATAGGGAAGGGGAAGTCCTCGTGCAGAAGACCGGTGCCCCAGGGATTCCAGTTTTTAGCCGGATTGCTGGCATCGCAGGTCTCGCTGCTGCTGCTGTTGATCCCGCTGTACTGGTTGGGGCAGTTGAGCTCGTGCGAGAACTGCTTCATCTTGTCCGTCTTGTTGATCAGCAGCACCACCGAAATGTTCTGCGGCCCGGCCATTTTCAGTCGCATCAGGTTGTCGCGGGTGAACAGGTGCGGCGGTATCAACGGAGCGTACGGCGGCGATGGCGGACTGGCGAGCAGGAACTCCAAGTCGGCCTCCACATTGATGCGATGCAGCACGCCCACGGAGCCGGAATAGGTGGCTGTGGAAAAGCAAGATTAGAAACTGTTTGCCAGGAAATTTCCCCTCAAGCACTCACAGGAGCAGCCGGTCTGATGGGTGCCGTTCAGTCGCCGGAAGCAGCTAGCTCCCAAAATGGGCTTGTACATCTTGTCCCGTGTCCGTTCGCCTTGAGCTGCGGGAGAAACAAAGAACGGCTCAGATGACTCAGCATGGGCGAATTGGATTTCTTTGACCAAGGGGAGTAGGCGTGGGAGTTCCAGCAAATCAGCAAATGCAGGCACCGCCAGATGTCTGGCGTCGTCTCTGCATTGTTTCCTTACCCACAGCAGCGCCGTGCAACAGTATGAGCAGCCATATCGCAGCCGCACTTAAACGCTTTTCCATCGGAATGACCTTTGCTAGCCGAGCTCTTATCTTTGCTCTGTTTTCCACGATTTCGGCAAAAAGAAAGGCAATAAATGCTTGCTAAAACAAAAACATTTTACCACCAGTGTGACCGTCGCTCAACAGATGAAATTACCACAAGCCAGCGTTGCCAGATGAATATTTGGCATTCCCCCTAAAAAATCTCAAAATGCGGCTTATACTTATAATTTACCTAAACATGATTAGAAAAACATGTACAAATATAGCACTTAATGTTTTAAAACAGCGTGTCCTCGGTGCGAATGTACTCGCCAATGTCCGACTGGTGGAAGCAGACAGTGGTCAGGGGATCGGCGGTCTTGCAGTCGGTGGTGGAGCGGGCCAGGACGCCAAATCCGAGAGGCAGATCGTTCATAGAGTACACCACCACGCCCTGGTACTGCCCGGCGTTTTCGGTGATGCGGCCCAGGCCCGTCTTGGGGATGTGGTTGCCGTACAGGAACTGCTGTTCGAACGAGGACTTCACCCACACCTTGTACTGCGCGTAGGGGGCCAGGTAGTTCAGCGCTGTGATCTGGAACTTCAGCTTGTTCGTCTTGGAGAACTTGCCGAAGCAGGTGCCCACGCACACCAGCTGCTTGTAGCCGAAGCACTCGCTCAGCTTCAGGATGCGCTCGGAGACGTAGTAGACGCGGTCCTTGTGCTCCCGAAAGCAGTAGGTTCCATCCGGCCGATCAATCAGTTGCTTCACATTTGTGCCAATGCTGAAAGTATCCAAATTAGCCATGTGTCCAACAACTATTGGTTTACTCACTATTTGGAAAGCTTCTCAAACAGGATTTTGGCACGTTCGTCGCTCAGGCGTTTCATTGTTAAGCAATTTAAGTTAATTTAGGAAAACGAGGAAAAACAAACCCGCTACACGTGAACCACGATAGAGATGCGAAATTTAATAGCAGCGCTGCCAATTTAGCCATTTGCCCGCTATATCTGGCGGTTTTTACAAGCTATATAGCTGGTCTGCCTAGCTATATAGCCAGATTCTAGCGATATAGCCAGATTTTTAAGTTTCAGCTATATAGCTAGGCAGGCAGTTTACAGAGTGGCCAGATCAATAAAATGGGAAAGTGCGGTCACACATACGTTTACGTATTTTATTTATTTTACACTGCCACAAATATTAGCAATTAGCATTAGCAATTTTAACGCTTTTCTTGTGAAGTTGAACTGGTTTTGTAGTTAAGAATATCAAATAAATAAAATTGTGTAAAAGAGCACTACTAAGCATAAAATAATTTATTTTTAAAACTTATTTGTTATTTGTTTTATGTTTTCTTGCATGTGTATGTAAATATTTGTATTATATTTATTATACATTTTTTTTTTAATTCAACAGCTCATCACTGAAAACTAAAAGTGACTGCGTTTGTTGCAGAAAAAATTACAGAAAGAGTGACCGTAATCTGGATGATGAGAAAAAAAATATTTGAATATATGTATTTTTATAACGACTTTTTCAAACTGTTTTATTTTCTTTCGATTGCTTGTCCCGGGCGATCGAGATAACAATACCAGAAACATCGAAATATATTACATGTATATTTCGCGGTAGCGCCAAGTTCCCTCCAACTGCGATGGCTACCTACAAAGGATCACGAATCAGGAGCAGGAGCGTGTCTAATGTCAAATCGGGCGCCACCGCATCAAGCGAGCGAAACCTTTGCAGTCCCGTGACAGGCTACTTTGTGACCGAAGAAGTACCAAGTGAGAATTTTAATCACAATATACACCTTACCCATCTGCTTCATCTACTCGCCCATCTCCAACCTGTCCCATTATGTTTGGGACGGCGGCACATCGGTGCATTATGTCGCCCAAAGGAGGTGGACTTGCTGACGATCATTCGCAACAGAAGCTGAACTTTCATGAACTTTCCTCCCGTGACTCTTAAGTTTCCGGCAATCCGAGTGTAGTCCTTTGTTGCAGGCCTTTTCCCGCGGACGCATCTTGCTTACGGAGGAAGGTGGTGAGGGCACACCAGCAGGAGGTAATTCATCCTCCCTTTAGCATTTAAAGGAGCAGCAGTTTACCGGCGGAAGAAGTCACAGAAACTGCCAAACCAAAAGTTGGTCTTCTATCCGTGGCC
This sequence comes from Drosophila watanabei, assembly GCA_008042575.1. Classification (NCBI taxonomy): domain Eukaryota; kingdom Metazoa; phylum Arthropoda; class Insecta; order Diptera; family Drosophilidae; genus Drosophila; species Drosophila watanabei. Next base: position 31,516 of record VNJS01008006.1, read on the forward strand.
AGTGATTGCGAGGAGACCCTCAACATTTGCTAGATTTTTATGTGTATATCCTAAAGAAATGGGTCGTTTTAATAAAACTATTGTTATAAGTAATCTTGTAGAAACGTTTATGTCTGCCAATTAATCCCGTTCCATTTTATAAAACACATTTTAATAAATTTGATGACCTTTTTGTATAAATTTTTTTATCTTCATTAAGGTAGTTATTATAATTAAAAAACTCAAAAATAAACTTATTTCTAGTAGTGTTTGTTGTCTGGCTAATACTTAAGACTTACAAATACATAAATAACTAAAGCAAACACTTAGTCTAATCATGAAGTATCACGTATTCAGGAAGAGTTTATGCCTCATGCCGTCTCCAGGCGTTTCTGTACGTAGTGCCGCTCCTTCAGCAGCTCGTCCAGCTGCTGCTCCTGGTAGTAGACCACGAACTGGGCCGCCGAGACCTGCTCGAATATGGAGCAAATGCTGGGCTTCAGGTTATAGAAGAAGAGCAGCTGCCCGCGCTGGTTGAAGTCACTGATCAGAGAATCAATAACTGTCGCTGTCGTGAAATCGGCGCCATACACATGGGAAGCATCGATGACCACGGGTAGATTCTGACGCATGGACTGCTTGTTGACCAGATTCCTCACGTAATCCACAGACGGAAAGATGAGGCAGCGGTCTGGGGTGATCATGGAGTACTCCACGCCCGACTGTGTTGTGAGGAGTTCGGTGGTGAGTTTGGGACGCGCCGCATGGTACAGAATGAAGATAACGTTTAGTCCAACGCCGATTAGGATGCCCCACTCCAGAGGTAAGACCAGACAAGCGACGAATGTTCCTACTCCAGGCACTAAATCACTTCCTAAATATTACATTGAATTAATATTTGTTCAGTTTAAGCTTGACTTGATATTAGTACTCACTCTTCGATCTCCACATGGGCTTGACCACCCTGACCTCAATCATAAACACCACTGCGGCTATGATAATGGCGGCAAGTGTGGGCCGGGGAATGAAGTAGAAGTAGGGGGTGAGGAACACAAGGGCGATCATCACCAGACCACCCGAGTAGATGTTGCTCAGGGGTGTGCGCACTCCGCTAGCATTGTTCACTGCTCCTCGGCTCAGGGCGCCAGTTCCTGGGAAGGCCTGGACGAAGGAGTTGAAGATGTTGGCTGTGCCAATGGCGATCAGCTCCTGAGAGGCGTCCACCGGCTTGCCGTTGGCTGAAAAGATTGTGTGTCAGCCGGGAAAAGTAAAGAAGAAATTGAATTCTTTTTACTCACCAAAGGCCTTACAGATGGCAATGTTTTCCATGAGTGAGATTAGTGGAATCACTATTAGGCCGGAACCCATACTGTGCACCATCTCCACAAATCCCTGGGCGACGCCATTGCTCGTCTCATTGGCACTCAGCGAGGTGGGTGGCAACTGCAGGCTCGGCAGACCGGGTGGAATGTCACCCACAACTCTGAAGGGAGCACCGTGCTCCTCGCTGTGGAGCATGTAGCCCATGGCACAGCACACCACCACCAGGATGGCGTTGCGGGCGGTACCTACGATCCACAGGATCTTGTTAACCGCCCGCTGGAAAGCGGTGCACTCCTCCTCATTCGCTGGTCCAATGCGGCAGGAGGAGAGGCTGCGCATCAGCAGCAGCACAACGATGCAGGTGAGGCCCAAGACCGTGTCCCCTGCCCGCGTGTGCTCAATGTTGTGGAAGACCTGTGTCCAGATCTCAACGAAGGTGTTCCCCTTGGCCGTGATCCCCAGCACGCTTTGGATCTGCGAGGTGAGGATGATGAGCGAGACGGCAGAGGTGAAGCCCGAGGAGACCGGACCCGACACGAAGTCTATGAGAAATCCCAGCCCGAAGAGGCCCATTAGCAGTTCCACTATACCGCTGAGCAGGCAGAGTAGGACGGACTTCTGCCACGATCCCTGGGCGGCCTGATAAGTAAGCAGCGCCACAATAGCCGAAGGACCCATCGGCACATCTTTGCAGCTGCCCAGGAAGATGTACACGAAGCAGCCCACAAACGAGGCGTACAAGCCGTACTAAAACGAACTCCATTAGGATTTTAATGATTTATTTACTGAGTTTTTACTTACGGCAACAGGTAGTCCGGCAATGCCCGCATAGGCCAGCGCCTGGGGAATGACAGTGAGACCCACGGTGATGCCCGCTACCAGGTCGCCCACTGCATCCTGGCTGTTGTAGCGCGGCAGCCAGCTGACGATGGGCAGGCGCTTGTGCAGGGTCTTGCGGTTGAAGGTGCGCCGGCCACAGTCCTGCAGCCAGCTCCGGGTGCAATCGAGCGTGCTCAGCGGTGGCTTCACCTTCTTGCCGTCCTCAGTCACTGGAAAGGTCGAAACGAGAGCGGAGAAAGGGGTCAGAGATGCCGGAAGAGTAAGTTAGTGGAACTGTGCTGAGCTGCCGACGAAGGTGGCTCTACTTGGTTTTAAGTTCGCTTCTGATTCATAATCATAATCATAATCACGTACTAGCTAGCACCACGCTCCATCTGCCCCCGTTCCCACTTCCCCCTTTGGGCCGATCTCAGACAGTCGCATTTCTGTTTGCCTTCTGGTATTGTAATTGCTTGCGTTTTTATTATTTTTTATTTCTCTGTTCTGAGACTTTCCATGATCTACGCGAACTTCATTGCCAAGGCCTGGCGTAGCTTAACGGCTGAGAAAACGTGGAAAACAATTGCATTTATCTCAGAGTGGGGAGCACGAGGCGTATACTTGATGCTGCGTTTTCACTTCCAATTCGATGAGATGTCGGAAAAATTGGCTGAATTCCAGTTAACTAATTTAATTGCACGTAAGCTAGGAACTAATTATGAAATCAGCAGTGATTTGTGGTGAAAATTTCGAAATAAAAAGCTTGCCAAGTACTTTGTTGCGTAATGAATTGTTTGTTAAGCTAATGCTGCAAATTCGATAGTTGCCTTTCGTGATGCTGAAAAATCATTAAAGCAGTTCTAATTTGATTTCACAATCACCAATTTGTAGTTAGTGGGCACAACCGTTTAAGCCATTCAAGCCATTCAAGCCACTCCAATAATTTAATGGTAATTTGTGCAAAAATTTACTAATAAATCAAATAGCTAATAATTTGTATTTACTGCAGATTAAATTATCTTTATATCGGGGTTCACATTAGTTGCGCCCTAAACTAAACAAAAAACCTAATAACTGCTTAACACAAGCCTAGGCTTTTCGAAATACAATATATCAGTTGTCGTCAATAGTTTCAGACATTCAGCTCAAACTTAATAGCTTATTAATCATTTAAAAGCAAACAGTGTGTTTTCAGCTTGTCAAAATAGAACAAATAAACCGAATGTAAGTCACAAATGACGAGATCTGGCCCTGTTGAGAGGCTGTCCTAGCAGTTGTTAGTTACACTTACGAATGAACTCCTTGGATCCTTGGGAGCCCACGCTGTTGCCACTGCCATTCTGTTCCGTGAGGTTGGTGCTGATGCTGATTGTTGAGCACTTGAAGCCGTCGTTGAAGTACACATGATCCGAGGCCGGATTTGACTTCATCTTTGGTCCGTGGTTGGATACAAAATATAAAACACTGCGATCGAAGCGTAGGTTAATTGGGGTTCCCCGTAAAATGATTTCTGTTAAGGTGACACCAGGTGACACTAGATATACTGCAGACACTCGCGTGTGGTCGAAAATGCATCTATTAAGTCTGTACGGCTGGATGCTAGGTAGCTAAGTAGAAAGTATCTGAAAGATGCTCGATGATCGGCCGCTCGGTTCTGGCCGCTGTGCTCTTCACACGGCAGCGTTTCGAACGAAACTGTTTTGTACTTGATGCGAACCTTGTCTTTTATAAAAATCAAAACTTTGTTGACGCTCCGCTGTGTTATTGTTGTTCGGCGTCTTCGTCATTGTTGTTTGCCGTAGTATATCGAGTCGTCGGCGGGCCTTAGTTTCGGGCCTGAAGCCAGCTCGATATTATTGTTGTTGTCTCGCCCAGGGAACCTAGCTGGCTAAACTGATAATCGAGCCTGGGGAAAATGGATGGATGGACAGAAGTCATGAGTTCCCATTGCGTGATTCGTTCCCCTTTGGAAGCACTTAGTGCCGTTTGTGTCTCCGATTTCGGATTTCGCTGATCGGGGAGAAGAAAGGAAAGGAAGTTGTAAATTCTTTTCGTATTAGTCCATAATTATTTGCCTGGCTCGGCATTTTTTCGAGGCATTCGGCCAACACGTGAGAGCGGTCAACACTTGTTGTTATTATTATTTCTCCACCGATATGCTTCTGAATAACTGGAATGGAAAGTTACCCAGAACGCGGAGCGGGGGAGTTCACAAAAAATACCCAAATTATGGGCCCTACATTTTTGGGACTTTCCTGAGGAAAATTTTCCACTTATTTAAAGGAACAGGTACAGGTATCTTTTCCTTTGTCTTCGAGACCTTTCCAGTAGGGGGTGTTCCCCTCTTACGACGCCGTCTTCGGCCAGGTAATGTGCTAAGACCTCTGGCTGACCCAAACCAGATTGGACCAGACTTCTCTGCTGCAGACGAAATCACTCTCTAAAAGCGTGACCAAGTGCAGCAGTTTATGCCGTGCATATGGAAACCTGTAGATATGTTCTCAAAACGATCTATACTTTCTGGCTTGGATTTGGTTTTTATCTTTGATGAACGCAGCTCTGCATAGTTGTCTTCAATCATCCTTTGTTTTGATGAATTACAGTTCAGAAATAAATTTTAAAATACTTTAGATTAATCCTATTTATATATGTGTGTGTATTGTTACTTAACCAGAAGTGGTTAGTTTTTGGAAATATTTTTGTATATTATTTTCCAGATGTATATATTTTTATTAAAGCAGAAATAAAAACGTTAGATATGTAAAAGATCGAAAATATCTCTATAGTAAGTATCGTAAATATTTCTTTGAAATTTATTGAGTTAAAAAAGCAACGAATTATTCCTATAATTTGATTGATTATATTGATTATTTGTCCACATTGCTGTGGCTTCCAGACATTCAAATAAACCATAAACAATCACACGAAATTTAAGCCTTTGAAAAGCTAGCCGTAGAAATAGTTGCGTCAAGTATTCTGAATATTTCAGAGATGAACTTGACACTATATAAGCGAAGACCCCAGAGGCGAGGTAAACAAAAGGCGATTCCAAAAAATGTCATGGGTAAATAAATATTTAAATGCACGGCTTAGTGACAGCTTGGGGTCGAATAGGTTTCCGATGGAAATTCGAGGCATAAGCGTTAACGTTAATTCTGTGCAAGATGAGTTTGTCAATGCACGAAAATTGTGTGATTTCCGAACCGAAATGCATTCAAAAGGTTGTCATGGGATATGGGAAAAACGTGTATTTTCATTTAGTTTCAGATCGAAACTTTCTATGCAACCGTCACAGTTTGCTCAATGGTTATAAACTTGCTAATTTACGGCATTTTTCAGAAGCATTGCACTTGGAATTCGAGATGAACATTTAAGTTCAAGCAAACTTCGCCAAAAAGCTTCCTAGACAGCTGATACCGTGACAAATGGAAATATTTAAATTAATTGAAACGGGCTGTTTGTGATAAAAGGCCATAAATATCACTGTCTTTATAGTCTGGCCAAGTTCAAAGACGGAGAAGCTGGCGGTTTCGTTACTGATACTCACTGTTTGAGGGGTCTGTTAGGCCTAGTAATGTTTTAAACACAGAGAAAGATAAATAAAATTCAGAAGGAGTATTTTAATTTGTAATATTTTTCTTTCTAGATATAATTAAAAACGAAAACAATTCAGTGAATAAATTCCGTTGAGTATATGTGAGAACATCTTTTCATAGCAATATTAGCTCGATAATTTTTAAGTATAAAATGTGGAAGAAGGTTTTTCTTACTGGGTATCTCCCAGGTCTGTACGTAACCGTTTCAACTATCTTACACGTTTTGAAACCACTTTATGTTTTGGGGCTTTTTTTGTGGCTTTTTTGTTGTGCATTTTGTTTCCTAAACGCAGTCCAATGACTTGAATACTATCGGTCAGGTGGCAAATAGTTTATTTGCAATAACACATTTTATATTTATTAAAATAAATAGATACATCAAGACGCCGGTAACTGGTTTCGTTCAGCTCTCAATGATCCGATCTTGTAGGAACTGGCTGCGACTCTCCTTCTGGCGAGTCTTTAGGCTAATTTTGGATGATGTCAAGCAAACTGGCGCTTGCAATGCCGCCGCGAAAGTCTTTTCTATATATATTCACTCTCCAAAGGCATTTCCCTTTGTTTTGGTTTATTTTTAACTATTTAAGAGCCACACACTTAGAAGGTGAGTGGGCGGGGAAGCGAGTTTGAGCGAAATGTGGGCGTGTAAGTCAATTGGATGGCACTGGGAATCGCCGGGACTGGACCTGAGCTAATTGCCTTCAAATTAAAACTTCCTCGACGAGATAATAATTGTATTTAATTAAAGTTTGCTCATACGCACTTAAATATTACACATACAGCAGCCCGCCAGAAGGCACACACGTGTTCGAACTTTGCACCCCGACAGGTGTGTGACCTTTGCCACGAAAATGTGTCCCTCTCAGGTGGGCTCGCAAAAGTAAACACAGTTAAGCGATATACCCGTGACTTTCCCAATGCCTTGGGTATGCTCCCTTTAATTTGGTATCTAAACACTTCACAATCTTGCTAATAAGCCAACAAAATGGCCAACAGGAAGCACAAATGTTCAATTAATTGATCAATTACACTTCGCTGTTCAGTTTTTGCTGTACGTCCACTTGTTACCTGTTTGTTTGTTTGCCTTTTCATTTGACTGTTTTGCGGCTCAAATTACAGGGCCGATTGCGAAATATATTTCGCATGACTTCCAATTCGTCACAAAGGGCGTAACGAACAGCACTGGGCGTGGCCGATCGCAATACAATTTCTACAAAGCAACGGACAACGAACTGCCGCCCATTTCAATTAAATGCGTTCGATTTGTTTTTAGATTTCGGGCTTTTTCTGCCATCGATCGTAGCTGAATTACTATATGTACCTATCTGTATATCCGAAAGCCGTATTTAACAGAGCACAAATCTGTGAGACTTTCGCAAGAAAAACACGTAGACAGCATGTTACTCCATATTCAGAGGAATTTATATTTGCATATTTGCATGTTACACATTTTGAAGGATATTAGAAAGATGTTACCTTAAGGGAGATCGTCAGAACGTGATCGGGAATATTTACTGAGGTTATCGGAATCATTTGTCAAATATATCTCGGCACTTTGTTACCTTCAAATGGACGTAATTTTTCCACAAAAACAGTGCTAACAACTAATCCAATATTGTGTACTAATTTCGGATTTCTCTTTGGCCTCTTCTGCCTTTCATGAATGGCTCAATTGTTCAACTCAATGCCATGGCACAAAAATAGCTTGTTTATTCCCAGAATTTGGGTTTCTTGCAGTTTGTTTACTATAAACTCGGTTCGCCAGCAAGAGAATGTGCATTTAATGATACTCAAAAATTAAAACAAACTAATTCAGCTGAAGTAACTTTAGTAACCCGTTGGGAGACGGAGACACGGTTACAGTTCCCTCGTAAGTTCATAATTATTTGACTGAATGGGTGATTTATCGCAGGGTAAACGATTTCAAATTTGAAGCCCCATAAAACGGGTTTCCTCATCTATATCAGCGACTGGTCTGGTCCTAGGGGGAGCTGCTACCGGCTTTTATTTGGTTTGAATATTTATGACTCGATTGTTTATATTTGATGGCGCGCAGTTTTTTGATAAGTTTGCGATTTTTATGCAAAACGCGTTTCCCTCGGCGATTACGCATCAAAGGAAACCACAACTGGAATCTGTGCGGAATCTTATCACAGAAACAATCCGAATGTCTTGAAACCTCCTCATTGAGTTCGTTTTAGCTTTTGTTTAAGACATGCCACGACGTTTATTTTATATCTAAAGTGATCAAAACCGAATTGAACCAGTTCAAGCCGCTGTCCATGATAGGTTCAGCTTCAGGCACTTGAGAATATTTCGGAAACAATCAGAACTATTAAGAGGTGAAAGTCGCCACTTAGGAACATATTATTAATCAGCGCACTATAGAAAGAAATCAATGTAAGGGATTTTTGTGAAACTATTACTAAATTCCCCAAGCTACGACACCCGAAGGTTCTTGAGCAATTAATATGGGCTAGACGCCGACAGCCACTCCGTGTTTGGATTAACTAACCCACCCATTTAGGGAACCTATGTTTTAAACACGTTACCGGGTTTCCGTCACGTAATCTAACGACGAATTCTCACTGCCGCATGCCATAGATCGCATGTCTTGCTGCAGCAAAACAATTGCCATGTTACAAATTCGTTACGGAAAATATTCTTAGGCCAGCTTTTAAATATCAAAGTTAATCAGTGGCGAGTGCGTATTTCAGGCTTAGCATCTCGGAGATGCGAATTTTAGCCAATATGATTCATTTAATGGACACTTCATTGGGGATATCATAAAATTAGCACGTTTTATGGCATTTTATGAAGCCAATTAGCATAGGGACTTGGCTTTAAGGCAGTCATAAACGAATTGGTAATCGTTTGGTGTCAATCGTTAATCGGCCGTCCAAATTGCGTCAATGGATTTGGGCTTAAAAGAGCTGCTAAAAAGCAGACCATCGCATCTGACTTACGACACCAGCAATGGGAATGGGAATATTTTTCTATCAACTGTTTTTGTCCGACTGTCTGCCCCATTTAATATCCACCTATGTCTGCTGTGTATCTGGATGTCATCTGGCTCTGATGTCAGGCCGGAAAAATGTGGCTTACCCCTGTAGGTGTGTGTGTGGCTGAGGGGGGAGGGGGCAAATAGCCCAATTACAGTTGGAATGCCGGTCGCTGTCTGTTCTCTATTGAATTTGGCCCAAAACGTTTTGGTGCCACCGGAAATGTGATTTTATTCGCTTTGACTTTGGCGCGCGTCGCACACCTCAAATTGAATTTTTTCGCTGCCAGCTCTTCATTGTCTGTGCGTTCTAATAACTATGTTTGATTCCGATGAATATTCATGCGGCACTGCTCCGAGAGTCGAGTCAAGTTCGCATGCAAATCGCGAATGCAGGCCATAAACTTCTAGATCTCTGCGTTTATGTTGCTTCTTGCACACACGCGACCAAGAGTTTTACGTTTGGTTTTTCGCCGGCGGGCAGGTGGCTGATCGCACAGCCGGATCGGTTAAGTAAATAGGCGTTACTGCGGATCGTTCGGATCTCGAGGCCCGGGAAGCCCTCGAAAGTTGTCACCGCTCCTCGGCACCGATCGTGCAATTGTTCGTGGGAGCGGAGCGTGGCGCTGTTTGCTGTTTGCTGTCGTCGGCGCCGAGAGCCGAGCTTTGGCGCGGGGAAAGCTTTCGCACAGTTTCCCCATTTCTCTCGCGCTTTTCGGCGAGACATTTGAAAGTAAACCTCGAATGGGGCCAGGCGAAAGGTGTTGGCATTACAAAATAGCCACCTTGTTAACATATTGATAACTGTTATGCTGCATTAACTCTGTTCCAATCTATTTATAATCAATGCCGCGCGCAGTTACCTCGCTGGTCGGGGGTATAGATTAAGGTTGAATAACCGATTAATTCAGGGTGTTGAGGGGGGAATGTATCTGGAATTGTAACCCACAACTGAATTAACTGTTTATCTATTGGAAACTTAAGTTACGATTCCCTTACGAAGTTAGTTACAGAAGTACAAATGGGCAATTCCACAGAGTGGTCAACTCTTTAAAATTGTTTTTTCCAACATAGTAGCATTAAGAAATGGTCCAGTTCATCAGAAAGAGTATTTAGCATATCCTAAAACAAATTTTGAAATATTCGAATGCATATTTTTGCAAATGCGATTTTTCATTATTTAAATGACAAACATCCTAAAAATAGACCTGTTTTGTTTTGATTAAAACTTCCAAAACGAAGCATTATGCTTTGACTTTTATTTCCAAACATCACTAGAATAATGCAGAGTCGAAATAAAACAAATACAATCTCTTTTAATTTGCCTAAAGAGTAAATAACAACATGCAATATATGCTGATAAAAATGTCCCGTGTGCGATATCCCGAACGAATTTACTTTAAATTTAATTTAAAAAAAAAGTGCAAAGTCATTTAAGAAAAAACTTAAAACCATTATTAGGAGGCATCTGTGAACAATTGCTTAAATTTTGTTTCATTAAAATATTGCCTCAGGATTCGTTGAAATTGACGTTTGAATTGGTTGACCTTAAAAGTCACTTCCGTTTGTTATCTTGTACGAATTACTTGAATTTTGCAATTTTCTCAAAAATGAAAAAATTACTTAAACTCAATCTTTGCACCAATTAAAGAGCTAATAACATACTATATGTTAAGACTACTTGCCTACTTGCTGTTTTTTTACTTTGAATGCGTACGAATGTCCCGTGCGCGAATTTGGAAATGCCCATATGTATATATTTATAAAGTTATTTATTGTAATATTTTAACATAATAAGTCGATTTTATAAAATATTTTTTTTCTTTTCATGTTATGTTTATGTTTTTATGACTTCATGTCAGGTATTAATAAATTAATATTAAAATAATTTAAAGAGCAGAGCAGAGTTTATGAACGTGGAGTTTGCCTTTATTTATTGTTCATCCTGAATGCAGTGAAACGAAACAATAAGTACTTCACTATCATTACCAAAAATAAAATATGTTTCAGAGAATAGATTCACAATTGTTTGGAACCATTCCATCCACAAATGGATAAAGAGCTTCCCTATACAATGTAACCATAAATGCCTATCAGTTTCTTAAGAACCGGAAAAACAATCCTGTTGCCAATTGCTTGTTCTATTTTCGAAACCAAATTTTTTAATTGAATTTGTACTCACGGTTTCCTTCTAGCATGATCTGATCTGATCAACGGCTACAATTACTATAATATTATACTTTTCGAAAGGCGACTGAATGCTTTATTAACAACATTAGTTACCAGTGCACTCAAAAAAAGGTCTCCGGATGAAAAATACATCCTTTGGAAACCCATTAATATGACCATGATTTTGATTTTCCCCAAAAAACATCACCCAATAAAAGATCAATTATTTTTAAAGGGCTTTATTAAATAATATAGATACCAGCTACAGAGAAAACGGTTTTAATGGGTGAAGTTCTTGAGGCCCTGCAAGTCAAAGACGCAATCCGAGACCAGAAATCCCTCATGCAGCGGCCTCGAACCTTACATTATTATGAATTAATTTTATTGTATTTATTTCATTATTATTATTTTGTTTTGTATTGATTGTGGGCTGTGAGCTCGTAAAGCTATTTTAGGTTGGATACATACAAAAATTAAAATGTTTCACATTTGTAATTGCGATGTCAAGCGATCTGAATCACAGTGCTGCGGATAAGTTGCCATATCATTATGTATAATTTCCCTTTTGAGGTTTCTTGTCTATTATTCTTGGACACACGTACATATAAAATTACAATAAAATGGTGCAAAACGTTTCCTCTAAAGTTAATTCTGGTTGACTAGTGTACGGAGTACTGACTAAGGTCGAGAGGGGATCTATAGAAAACATTTATCAGATAATATAATTATGTATATCGTTGTATATATATAACGCAACTTTCCGTGAGAAGCGAATAAAATTGACGGTGGTATATATGAAACTTATACAATAGAACGACCTTTAGGCTAATGGCGACTGAACTTTCCTATTTTCCGCTATTTTCCTCTATTGCTCTGGAGACTTTGCTCTTCTGCTCTGTTCACATGCGAGGGGGACAGGGGCTGGGGCTGATGATGTTTGGTTTCTGTTGGTTTCACTGAGGCACATTTAATGGATCACTAGGGGAGATAAACGCCAAACTACGACTCCGAACTCCTCCTCTTCCTCCTAACAGGGTCGCCTCCTAGAAATGCTTTCGCATTTGGGCGGACACCAAGAAGGGCGCCAGCAGGGAACAGATCGACATCAGGATGTTGACCAGGGCGTTCAAATTGGCTGTAAGTCGGAGAGACTTGTTAGAATAATGGTATTGAAACGTTATTTTTTAATTTTTAGCCATTAAGAAAATATAAAAGCAGATGAAATTAAAAAGGAATAAACTGTGTGAAAACTGGCTATTAATTTTGTTAGATTAGAATTAAATAAAAAAATCTAATAAATAATAAAGAAAGAAAATTGTATACATAATCACAAACAAATCCGTGTGTTTAAACTAAAGAATTTGCTTGTTATTTTACACCGTCAAGATAAACGCAAATTAGGAAGTTAAATAAAAAGTACAACAAGTAATAAAAATTATTTATTATTTTGCAGAACCTCCGCTGCAGATGTCGTGCAGGATATCCTCCACGTAGCCGTTATCGTTGTCGCACAGGCACAGCTTGGTCTTGCTGGACATGAACTTGGACACGCCGATGGTGCGGTTGCTATTCTCGAACTGGCAAACCATTCCGTCCTCGCAGTCGTTGTTGCTGTTGCATTTGTGACGCAGGCCTGCAAGGATCCGGGGATACGAAAAAAGCAATTAACGAATCCTTAAAATACAACAATTCTTTCAAATGAAAAAAGAAATCAAGTTTAATAAGCTCTAGTTGACGTATCAAGCTCTTTAATCGATAGCTGGAGCAATCTAAAACCCTGACAGCTAATCCTCCGTACGAGGATCTGTCACATAAGAAGGTAATACCCGTAGCCAAGACTCTAGAGGCCGGACATGTGCATGCAAATGTCGCATATGGCACTTTTCTCGGGGCTGTGCATGTCACAAATTGGCACTGCGGCGATGGCGATTCCCATTACCATTTGCTTCCCATTTAGCCGCCTCGTTTGGGCCCCCGGTCGCAGTCACGACATCCTAACATAAATCCGACATCGACATTGCGCTGCCATACGAGCAAAGCGAGCGTCTTTCACGCCGCGTTGGAGTATGCCCTGCCTGCCGGCAGGGCAACAATGGAGGGCGCAGGACCCAAGGATCCGCGGAGCCAAGACGCCGAGCGAGCAGCACAAGGAGAACAAGTGTGAATTGCGCACGAAAACTAAATAAATAAGAACGCAAATAGCGGGGCAGAGAGCGGGTTAAGGGGGCCCCGGCAGTATCCACCTGGATGGATGCTTTGTTTAATTCTCATTTAGGCGGCGCCTTGGACACACCACCTGCAACCCATCCACTTGGCTGCCACTTGAGGCACATCACAGAGGAGGCCTCCAAGAAAGCCAGCGGAGCCTCTTAAATAATAAATGTAATGTGCATGTCTTAGCAATTAGTTGACGTTTTGTTGGCTGTTCTATTTCCAGCATCTAGCGAAAGGATTCTACAAAGAAATCCTTGGCTGTGTGCAGAACAAGTATAAAGTGACTTGAATTAAAAAACAACAAAATTGGGAGAGTTGTAAAAAAAATTGATATTCGAACGTATTTTGTCATATGATTGAAGATACCTGGAGACTTTTAATTTAGTTAATCGAGGAACATATATATTTCTTTCAATATATACCTAATATATATATTCTACTGTAAAATCAAATTGTTTATTTAGAAAATACAAAGAGTGAAACAAAGCCTACAACAGAGTAAGAATTCCACATGTAAAAAGTTAACATACACAAACTTTATATTATATTTATCATCTTTGGGATATAGACTTAAAACCAAAGAATGATGCTCATACTTACCTTTAAGGACATCCGGACAATTGCCACCCACAGGAGCTGTATCGTCGCCGCAGAGGCAACGCAACTTGTAGTCGTTCGGATCCTTGACGCAGCTGGTGCGATCTATCGCCGTACAGTCATCATGGGCGGAGCACTCGCGTCCCTTCACTGCAAAAGAGAACAAATCAAGTCAGGGCGAGGGTAGGGACAAGAGCAAACAATCGGACTATCAGTTTGTTTGGCTAATTGCCTGCTAATTGTGTGACTACTATGGCCCTGCCCCGACCTGCTGCCGACACAAATCATCGGTTAGCCGGCCTCTCTGCACACAATCCTGTTTGCCAACTCCAATCACAGTCCTATTACCAGCCCCGAGCCCACTCCTAATGTCCCTGATTTGTGCGGAGCGTGGGTTGTCATTGCACTTGAGTGACTTGTTTGATCAATGCTCGATTTGTGTGTTAGTACTGTGCTGAGTTGTGTTGTGTGTCGTGTCATTCAATTGCTGGCTCCTTGCCATAATTATTATTCCATTTATCCGTGGGCGGTTGCTCCAAAGTCAATCGAATGACAAATGTTTGGCTCGAGCCAACTTTAATTAATGTCTTTCGTACCATTAGCATCTATTAAACTATCTTAATTAGCGATTGATTATGGATCGTAAATAGTATATTTAGTTCTTGGGTTATTTATGTTTAATAAATAGAGTAAATATGATTGTAGTTCATGTAAAATCATTTGGTCTTAATGAGTAGAATTCCAGATTTAAAAGTTAACTACCAAAACATTTCAGAACCATTCTCTAAATAACCTCGAGTAAATGTTTCAAGCTCTTTTAAAAAATTTTACTTTGACACGGATCTTAGATGAAATTTTAACTATTTGTTTTCTTTTTAAATTTCGGTTTAAAATCTATAATTGAATCTAACACGCTTTCAATTATCTGAATATTTGTTGCACAGCTTGTTTGAGCTTGTAATATGGACAAAAGATAGTGTTATTAATTAAATAATATTCAATTTATTTTAAAATGGCCCTCTAACTTATTGAAATGGACTCTTTTGCAATCATTATATTCAGAGGAATAAGATCATTTGAAATAAGTAATAAATCGGAACAATTTTAATAATTTTTCATGGTATTATTCAATGTAAAGTCTGTTAAACTAAAGTTCCATCTGCGTAATAGAATTATACATAATTTATGTGAAATAACATATTAAACATATCATATTCAGTGCTTTAATCCTTTAAGCTTCCCCTTGAAATTTATTCAAAAACTTTAGCCGTGTTTCATGGAATAATTAAGTCCTGTAAGTTCTCAGGCAGTGAAATTTTTGATTGTGAATGTAAACGTGTCAGAAACCTCTCTTGACCTTGCCAGCCTGGACTTCGATTTGACTTTTTATGGCCAACCCCCATGAGGACCCGGTCGAGGACTTTGCTTACCCACTGGAAGGTGCGTGGGCGGCGGCCCGTTGTTGGTCTTGCCGAAGGTGGTCAGTGCCGTGGAGCTGACCCCGAAGAGGATGATGAAGATGCCGAAGAGCATGGTCAGGCTGCCGCATTGTGTGAAGCGCTTCAGGGGCTGCATTTTGGAGCGAGGGTGCTGGCGTGTAAATTTATCGGGTTTCGGGTCGAGATTTTGAGACTGTGATTGAGATGGAGCCGCTGCTGCCTTCCCCGGAGACGACCGTAATTCGGGTGTTATGTAAAGTCGCGGGCCACCGAAGGCTTTCTCACGCACTTTGCAAGCTCGAGAACTGCCCAAAAGGCTTTAAATCGGTTTCCCTAACGTCTTTGTTTCCCCTACTGGTTTCGCGGGCTAATTTTATGCAAATTTTCACACCGAAATTGTTTCCGCTCGGGAAAGAAAGTCCGTTGCAAAATAAAATCGCACGGAAGGCGTCACTCCGACAAAAATCTCCTCAACCGTGTGGGTATATGGGGTACTTGGTTCGCTTGTATCGCTTGTATCCTTCTCGATGGGGTCTTGGGGTCCCGAGTCTGGAGTCTCGAGGTCTTGAGACGGTAGCTCCAACCAGTCGCCTGCGCGTTCGAAATGCAAGTGAAGAATTCGCGGCGCACACGGAGCTTAAGTTGGGGCAACGTCGCTGCTGACTCGCTGGGCTACTCGGCGCTCGCGCACACCATCGCCACCGACGCCCCACACACAAGCACACTCTCTGTAAGGCTCACACCCCAGCACCTGCCCGCCGCCTTCCTTGAACCACCCCCAGAGCCCCTCAGCTGCTCGTCAGAGAAGCGAACCCCTTTCCCAGCACGGAGCCAAGTCCAAGGCGTTACCTAGATACTCTTCGCCAAGGAAAATATAAATAAAATAAATGGGTTTATATTTGCTTGAAATGTCTTCGAAATCCGAACTAAACTAACCAGAGACTAATCTAGCAATATGTACCTATATATACCATGGTTAACCTATGGTTAAAATACCAAAATATTTGTTAGAAGTGTATTCAAGACAATCGAAATGCGTCAACAAACTTGTTTTAATTATCAAATCTAGATAGAAAGAAAGCTGCGCACAAAAATAAATACAGGTTCGATGAATATTTATACTATTGCGGATTACAACAAATTTGGAATCAAACAGAACATATTTATCTGCCTTAATCTCAACTGCTGCCAAGATCCATCTGGAATTTCGCACAAAACAAATTATTCTCACGCATCATCCAACTCCAGGCGAGCTTAAATAATTTCACGTATTCCAGGGCATCCATAAAATCCGATTCCAGAAGGAGAGCCACCTGCCTCTGCCTGCATGCATAATTAAGAGATCCCCCGGGCCGGCGAAGGGTATTCCACTACATTAATGTTTCGCTTGGCTGAGAGGAGGCGGGCGGGCAAATCTGCGGGTAGATTTTGAACTTGCCTAGCGGCTGGCTCCGTATAATTTGGGCGGCCGGGATGGATGGGTTCGGCATATATTGTTGTATGGTAAGCAAGCTCCGACTGCGACTCCGACGCACTTGTAACTGCTTCGTCGTTTCGTGAGCGGGTTTTGGTTAACGAAGATGGATTTTTACCTGTAGTTGGTAGTTGGTGCCTGGTGTTTGGCTTTGGCTTTGGCTTTGCCTTCGTGCAGTCCTCCTGTGGTTGTTGCTTTTGTTGTTGGTGGTGTTAGTAGCGACCTCGTCCTCTGCTGCTCGCTGTGCTGGTGTGCTGTGTGTGTTATAATAATGACGGAGGCATTAGAGCCATTGCATAGCCTACTTTTTGGGGCCCGCAGAGTTTTGGCCCAACAATAAAGTGTAACATTAGCACGCACCAAAGGCAACAACAGCAAAAACTGGTTAGTCAAAGGCAAATAGTTATTTTGGCCATTATTCCTCGACGCTCTCTCCCTTACTTGCTGTCTACAACACTGAGCTACAGGATGGCATCTAGTTGTGGCTCTAGTTGTATAACATTTATCTCCAATTTGTAACAATTACTTCGGGAAATTCTCAGATACAGATGTGTAATTAATTAGACACAAATATTACCTCTTAAAAAGTATCCAAGCTAAGAGAATATATTTAAGAAAAAAGTATTTGGCTGAGACTTGTTCAACTTGACCACCAAAGTCTTAAAGCAAGTATCCAACATTTGGAACATAACAAATCAAACATTTTATTTTCTTTTGTTGTCCAGTGCTGGTGTTCTCCGGGTGGTGCATGGCCCTAATTACGTTTCTGGAAGTGCCCAGATGAGTGGGTTGCTTGTTGCTTACAACTTGCGGCTTTCAACTCGCAGCACAACTGAAGTCGCGAAATAGCCGCACACAAAAAAGGTTGCAGGCCACGCCCCAGCCCAATTTCACAAATCACTATTTAGGGGGATATATTGAACAACCAAAAAACAGAAAACAAAACGGATGCGGATACGGAACTTACG
>VNJS01008007.1:0-26611 GCA_008042575.1 Drosophila watanabei
TGCTGCTGCTGCTGCTGCAAAGTAACTGTGCAAACGCTGCAGCTGCAAATCCGCAATCAGACAAAGCAAATAATTTTGCAAAAATAAATATGAGGGATTATTGTGCCGGCTTTAGGAGAGGAGGAGCAGCAGGAGCAGCGGCTGGGACAGTGGAAAAGTATGCTATAATAAAATGCAGCTAAGTCGATGGGGACACTGCCTGCCTGCCTCCCTGCCTGCCTGCCGGCACTGATATTAAATTTCAAGTGCACGTGTTAAGCTCCTAGCTGAGGTTGAGACTGAGGCCGCCACGTTGCCATTGAAACGCTGTCCTTGCTGCATCAGCACTTCCCCCTGGCGCTCTCCAATACCATCCATGACATTCATTTGAATGCATTTGCCACTTGAGAGATTAGCCTGGAACCTTCCACCGGCCCCATTCCCCGCCTCGGGTTACCTTTGTTTGCATTTCGAAATTTACTTTTGTCATTGCTTTTATTTATTTTTGCCATTGTTGTCGTCTATTTCTTGGCTTAGAACCCGCTCCAGCGTCCGGCGTCAGCCGAAACCCAGCCCAGCCCCAACCTGTCGTGCCTTGTTCATCAACATCATCTGAGTCATTATTTTGATTATGTAAAATTTTTGCATACTTTTTTCGACAGTTTTGTTTGCGTTTCCTTTACCTGACCCGGCCATTTTCCCCTCTCTGAATTATTATTATTATTCTGCTGGCTTTTCCCATTGTCCCGGCTCGTTTTTCACTGTATTCTTTTTGGGAAGTTTATTTTTAAAATATTAAATGGGGCAGGGAAGGTAGGCAAACACACACCACTAATGCTGTCTCAAAATATTAGTCAGTAAATTAAATGAGAGTCATTGTTGGTTTGCGTTGAAGTCATTTTGAAATAAATGTCCTTTGGGTGACCAGTAAGAGCGGGTCTTGAATAATTTGCAAGAGTATATTGGTCGAGAAAAGGTAATAGTTGTTTTTGATTTATTTGTAAAAAGGAGTTGTAATTTCGCATACGAATTTGGTTAACATGATGGAGTTTTTAAATAGTAAAGGCCTTTTTTTGTTTTAAATAATACACATGTTTTTAAAGATATAATTAATACTGTGCCTTCCATAATATTTCCACTAATAAGTGGCTCCCTTAAAGCCTTCAACTTCAATTAAATTAACATGTACTTGGGGTATCCGATTTATTGACTTCTAATTAAGAGCAATTCCCCTAAATTCTTAACCTCCGATGACCCACACCGCACTCTAGTTGTGAGAAAGCCTTCAGATCCGAACGGACTTCATGACAAATGCACGTCATTTGGCTTATTAGTGGTTTTATTTCGCTCTCGGCACTCAACTACAATACAATTACCCTCTCGCCTTTCGGCAATGAAATCGTGGAAATCAACGCTCCACTCCGTTTTCCCTTTGATGAGACGCGCGGCGCCAATTTGCAATTTCATTACAATGCTTAATCATCATTACGACGGCGAAACTCCATATGCGAGCGAGACGGAGGAGCGACTGTGACAGCGAATGCGAATGCGAATCCGAATGCGACTGCGACTGCGGCAGTGTGTTCACAATATTGCGTTCACACTTCCGGTGGACGCACACAAGCACAAACAGGACGATGGAAATCCATACACGGTAACCAAAAATGCAACAAGGATTGCCATTAATGTAATTTTTTTGTATAAAGAAAAGGTATCATGAGACGTTTTTAGATTGCATTAAAGGTTTATGTTTCAGGGTTTAAGATTTTAGCAAATAAATTATAACGAAATGTACCACAAATTTGTTATTAAATGTAGTATTCTTTTGTCATTATTAGAAGATAGGATGATGAGCAACATCAATGTGCGAAATTGTGACTTGGGAATTTTAGTGCAAAGTTAGTGCTTGCCTCGCCCTAGAATTCCCAAGTTGAAACATGGTAAAATCTCCATTATTAATTACCAAACAAATTTATTTTTAAAATAAATAAACAAACCCAATAAAAAAAGAGTGCTTGCCTTGCACTATAATTCCCAAGTCACAACATGGTGAAATCTTCATTATTTATTACCAAAACAAATATATTTTTAAAGTAAAAAAAAAAACATAATAAAGTCATTAAAAAAGAAACAAACCCAATAAAAATAATAATTAATTGCTGGTTTCTTAACTATTGCTTTAAATATTATATTAGCAGGTACTTTACCTTTATTAAAACCCATCTCTCCGTGTAGGAAAACTGGCATTCTCGCTGCAATTTCGTGCCTGCCATGTCACCGCTCATATGGCTGGACGATCCGGGAGTATCCCCGCATTTGTTGCTACTATTTGATTATATATGTAGCCATATCATGCACTGCCACCCCACCTCGCTCTTCCCCTTATCCCCTTATAGAGAGTGTAACAGAGAGCCAGAGTCACAGGGAGGAGGCAGGGGAAGAGACAAGCGCGTCAAATGCAGTTTATGCCCCGGCCATAAATCAAAATTTTTGGTTTTCTGCTGTCAGGCGATGGCATAGCTTGGGCAACTGCAATGGCCAACATCCAGGAGGCAGTAGCTAGGATCTAGGAGCCAGTAGCTAGGCTCCTGGCACCCCCCTTACCGCCACCCCCTAAGCTATTGCCAAAACATAGTGCACATTTTGCACACTGCACACCGAACAGAACCGAACCGAACTGAACAGTGCAAACTGTGCACGGTTTCTGCCTTTTTGCGTAACTCGTTTATTTTCGTGGTCATAATTTGCCGATGGTGGCGGACCAACGTTCGCCGGCATTCCTCCACGGTTCGGGGCAGCCGCCATTCCATGGCCAGCTGGCCGCTGCTTGCAGCTCTCCTAAAATATTGGTTTAGATTGTGTCAAACAAATTGAATTTGCGATTTTATGATGAATCCAAACGATAGCCCAAGGGCTGGGAATTCAGAGAGAGAGCTTTGAGGTTTCGCCTGGGCATAATTAGTTCAGCAACTTATGCGGACGATTATTGAGGCGATGAAGAGATCAGTTGGCTTTTGAATAAATAGAAAAGGGGATAATGACTGTTAATTGGGGTAGATTTTGGGACTAGATTATTATTCTGTAAAGCGTGGTTTAAGTTGCATTTCTAATTAATTGTTTCATTGGATGTCCTGGCTAAAATATTGTTTCTTATATACCTTCTTCTTCCCTGATAACTTCCTCTCGAACTTCTCTTCTTTCTCCTCCCTTCAATAACCCATTATTTTGTGGGCCTTCTCCTCCATATCAGCTTAACCCCTTTTGGTGGCCAACTTGATGGTGTGGACACCATAACCATCATCTTCTATATCTTACTCGCAACTCCAGTTATTATTATCTCCCTGCTGATGCTGCTGCTGTGTGCTTTGTTTGCCATCGTCACATTCGCTTGGCTTCCATCTCGTGAGATGGTTATGGCAGCTTATGTCTAATGGTCAGGGCGTTGTGGCGACTCCAATTTGCCCTCCACATACACACTCGCACGATACTCGCCTCATTTGCTGGGATTTTCCAAAACTCTTCATCAGTTGGAGGGAAAAAATCAGAGGCGTTACTTTCAGAAGCCTGCTACTTTTTTCACCTGCAGCTTTCCCTCAGATCTGCACGTAATGCTAAAGCGAATTGGACTCTGGTCCCGGGGTTCCAGCCTGTCTGAGCTTTTATTTAAGCATAAATTCCCGCACAATGCACTAGACGAACATTTTCCACATGAATTGTAAATGGTTTTCGAGTCGACCCTGGCGATTGGGATTTTTCCAGAGGCTTGCTGGCCTTGCAAGCGCTCCATGTTTTCTCTCGGCGCTTTCAATACTTTTTTATCGGCTGCCATCGATCTTGGGTCTTTGCGTTTGACAGATCGAAATTAGAAATCGCCGCTTTATAGCTGCCGTTGCCGTTTGCTGTTGCCGTTTACTCTTGCCGCAGCTAATTGAATGTGGCAAGTTAACAAAGTGCAGAATACAAAGTCAGGTCCCCCTTGAATGGGACTTGGCTAAGTGCAAAAATTGTATCGCGCTTTGTTGCGAGCCAGCCGTGCAACCAATTTGCCAGCAAACAGCCATTTCCGGTCGCTTATCGCTTATCGCGTGTTTTGGAAAATCAACTCTCGACTGCAGGAAAAAATTCGGCATCTTTCCTCCCCCGAAAAATGTGATTCCTCAGCGCTTTCCGTTGGCCTTTTCTTATGCAAAGGAGCTGAGGAGCAAGCACTTGACTCTGAGCCCGGAGCGTGCCGAAATATTGCCCGTTTAACGGTTTATTTTAATGGCAACAAATTTATGTCAGGTGGAGGGAGAGGAGAGTATGTTTTGTGCCACTTGAACGCTGTTTACAAATTTGATTTTCGTGTTTGATTTGATGGCTGGCTGCGGCGGTGTCCTGCGTGGGTGTGTAGGCCGAAGGGGCTGCTCCTCCGCGTGTCTGCGAAATGGAAAGCCCCGAAATGGCAGCCCATGTCTGGCAGCGACTATTTATAGTCTGACCCCGACTAAATGAAACTGTAAATTAGAGAGCCAGGAGACAAAGCCGGCGCATAATAATAACTGCAGCACCGCCAAGGCAGCGCAAAGCCAAACCGAACGAAATGGGATAGCGAAAAAGTACTAGGAACATATAAGAAGAAAAAAAGAACACTACCGAAATCCAGGAGGGGAAATCCCCGAGAATGAACTCCAGAATGAACACCAGCCGAAGCCTAACAGGACTTCGTGTATCACCCGAGCGTACCACACGAAGGACCCAGCACGAGTACGTCACGCATACGAAGCCTGGGCCGAGGCAAAAACGAGTGCGTGGAAAAGCTCGCGGGCAGCTTTTTGGGACAGGACCTCTCAGGCAGTGCGTGCGCAGGCGGCGACGTCGACGGCGGCAGCACAGCATCCGCTCCATGTCCTTGTGCGAGCGAGAGACGGGCAGCGCTGCCAGCTTATCTCTGCATCTCCGCTCCACGCCGCTCTGCCCAGCTCGGCTCCGTGCTCGCCGCCTTCGCCTTCGCGTCCTGCCGTGCGTCTTGCGCTTCTTTTCTTTTGCATATCCCCACCCGGAAAATTCATCCGGCTGGGCGGCTGGCGGTATAAAAACGCCCGCAACGCATTTCGTTGCTCACAAGTTGAAACCGTTGCGTCCTGTGTGTGTCTTTTTTATACCAGCAGTAGCAGTAGCAGTAGCAGGAGCAGTTACAGCAGTCCTCTGCAGTGGCAGCTATTTCACATAAATATATTCCACCAGCCGGCGAGGGAAAAGCAAAGCGAGAATATTTCCGCAACAACAAAAACAAAGTGTTGAAGAAAAGTGTGAAAAACTCTAACCAATACAAGTCAAAGCCAAAGCCAATGCCCGAGACAAGCCATATTCCAAAGACGTGACTGTGACACTAGGGCCGGCGCCACCTAGCGACAGCTAGCAGGAACTATTTGCCATATCGGCAGGATGATGTTTCCAAAAAAATGAATTCAAAGTCGGGCATTTAATGAGTGCCGCTCGCTCGCTCGCTCTGTCAAAAGTAATTTGCATAATTTGTGGACCGTGTCGACTGGTTTTTCTGGCTGCCTTTCCCCCGCCAGCACTGTTTCTGCAATTGTTTAATGCATTATTTATTCGACACCTTCAACACAAGCCATTACACTGGCAATTACGTTCAAAAAATACGAACACCGACACGGACTGACCTTGCAATTAACGAACACAATGGCGCTTATAAATGCGGACACGAACATTAGCAAAATGTACTTTTGCTGAAAATAATTAAAGTGACATTTGACTGGCTTGGTTGGTTAATTACAGCAAAGGACAACAGAGAGTTTAAACAAAAAATAAAAACAACATCGGTAAAAAAGTAACACCAGCGGAAGCAAAACACAATGAAATCCAATTGGAAATCATTCAATCATTAAAATGCAAATTTCCTGCTGCGAGTCCTTCTCCTGCTCCCTGGTAAGTACATAAATTTGTGTGTTTAAATTCATTAATGCCCCTTTGACCCTTTGGCCGTGCATGGCATTAATTGAGCATTTTAATGGCAAAATTACATCGCCTAAACTGGCGCATTAATTAAAATGCAGCCAGCTCATCCGTTAAAGCCCGCCCACAACGCGTAGTCCTTGCGTAATTTATATACTTTTATTTCATTGATTACTTTCAGCGGTCCGTTTATTACTTTGCCAGGCGAGTCCTGCGAAAAAAGGCATAGTTTTACGCAAATATTTATATGCAAAGCCCCGCAACACTTTACATTATTAAAATGTTGCGAGCAGGTGCTGGCTTTTGCTATTTTTTCCGCCAGAAAAACAATTTATTTTTATAGTCCACATTTTGGACATATTCTATTAAAGCTGGAACAATATTTTCCGAAGAGATTTAAAATGGAGTTTGATGACAAAGATAAATGCATTTGAAAATATTTAATATTCATTTGCATATGCATATTTGCTTTGGTTTTTAATTAATAAATTAATTGCTTAGCTGGCAACAAAGTAAGCATAAAAAAAATCTCACACTAATAACTATCCTAGATGTATATTACAATGAAATATTTCCTGCTCTCAAATATAATCATTACTAATGGAAGATGGATCCCACATTAACCAGCTTAATGATATATCTGACAGTTGTTGAATGTTATTCATTTTAATCCCTGCCGTATTTTTTGCATTAACTTCCAACAGTCACTATCAATTAAGTGTATTTATATGTATATAGTATATCCTTGCTGGCCGATAAATAATTGCAACAATATAATGCGCAATTACACGGGCAGTAAATGCAAATAAAATGTCAATCAAATGAGCATGCAATTTAAATGAATCTCGTTCGTTATGCGAATATGTGAATTATTTATGGCTATTTTCCATACTTTTGCTTAACCAAAGGCGATTAATTAAATGAAGTGAAGAGTAAGTAAGGCAGGAGCTGCCTCGAGGCATCCATTACTACTAAGAGAGAGCGAATCCGGAAAACTACTGCACTTTAAATTCCAATTAAAAGGAAAATGTGAATAATTGCAAAAAGTGCTTAGTAATGCGATGCATGTGTGTGTGAGCTGCTGGCTGGAAAAAGGGCGTGGAAAACGGGGAAATGTAAAAGGGAGCTGGCTAAGCCTGAGGTTTAAGGCAGCAAAAAGCCTTGTTTCAGCTTGGCTTAATTGCATTTTAGTTGCCAAGCTGCCGTTGCCGTTGCCGTTTCTGCTGCTGCTGTTGCACACACCAACGCCCGCACAACAACGGCAACAAGAACTTCCACACACTTAGCACACACCCAAAGCCTGCACACACACCCAACCACACACACACACAGACAGTTGCCCACAACAGCATAAGCCTGAACGCGCGCTGTTGATTTTGCGCCTCAGCCTCAGCCTCGGCTTCGGCTTCAGCTTCAGCATTTCCCATTCCGAGTTCCATTCCCACTCTCACTCCCTTTGCCGCTACCATTCCGCTGACATTTTCACATTTTCAGTTATTTTCCGATTTCCCAGCCTGGCTTCCGTCGCAGCAGCAACATGTTTGCCAGCTAAATGTGTTACTGTGTTTGCCTCAAATCAGCTTCCGTCATATGCCAAGCGGCAAAAATAAACATAGAGAAAGCCAGCAGAAGAAAAGGCATGGAAAAAATACTCGTACTCGTACTCACACTCGTAGTCGTACATGCAGCGGAAAAACCCGCAGCGGCAGCGGCAGGACTAAGGACTAGCGACCAAGGACCCTCGCTCGTCTGCTCGTTAAAGTTTGCGCCCTGCGTCCTGCATCCTGCGATAAAGTGCAAATTTTGTTAATTATTCGTGCGTTCGTGCGCTTCGCCCCCTCCGCTTTCAAATGTTTTCCCAGTGCTCGCTCTCGCGCTGGGGAGGAAAACTTTTTCTGCCTTTTTCCCCCCTCGCCCACACGTAATTGCCACAATTTCTGCTAGGTCCTAGATTTTTTCCTATATTTTTTTTCCTATTTTCCTTTCTATTCTGTTGTTTTTTTTTTTTTGGGCCGTGCCCAGAGCCAGCCGCGTTTAATGATAAAAAATCGGGCATCTTCTGTAATTAGACGCTATGTACACTTGGCACTCCGTTTTGTCCTATTTGGCCAAGGACTTGCATATGTTAACGGCGGCGACACCTGCTGACCAAGGTAAACTCGTGATATTTGCACAGGATTTGCAGGGATTTTCGGTCCACACACACACTGCAGGAAGGGGAAAGAGCTTACCTGAGCTCGCTGAGACCGAATGTCCGTTGAGATTTTGCGCTTCGCACGCATTCATGGCCAACAATTGCACACGGCTGGCATGAATTATGCAGCCAAGTGCGGAAAATATTAACTCAAGGGGCACCTGGTGCCTGTCAAACAAAACCGCACACACAGCGTGAGTTTCTGTGGTGGCCACCCTGGCGTATACGTAATATGCACATGCTAGCAAAGGACTTTTCATAGTTGCTACTACTTCTTATACAGCAATTTCTCACTTAAATTTCTGTAGTTTTCATGGTCTTGAAACCCGGATTATATCTTAATTAAGCATAGAAATCGTTGCCGATTTTCATAACTATAATTTTCCTAATCGAATGCCTTTGGAGATTGGCAGCAGCAGCTCTCAGTCCTCACTTGAGATAGAACTAATTTTCGCCTGTGAACCATGTATGTTTATGTAAAGCAAGTCCTTGGCCTCAAGAGTCCTGTTTAAATTGCATTTCTCGGCTGCTTATGTTACTCGTTCGACTGCATATATACACTCGACAGACAGATATTCCATTTTTGACTGCAAGTCCTTGGTCGTATCGTTCGTCAAGTCCTTCAGCTTAGAAGCTTTCCCGCGTCGTGTGTTTGTGTGTGTTCAGTATTTATGAAAGGAAAATTGCTGTGGCATTTTCAAGCAGAATATTTGAATTTACTTCGAAAAAGGGACGAACTTGTGATCTCATTAGCAGATAATTTGCAATGCGTTTGAAGGTATTTCCCACACCTGCCACAGCTCACCAGCACTCTATTATTCCAATCAAAAAATTTGTTTAGCTGGGAATTTTGCTGGGAGAGCCCCAAGAGCAACTATGAAATGGAACTAAAAATGTGTGCAAAATAAAGTGAAAAAGCCAAAGCTCAGCTTGGGAGCTCAGAAAAAGTAGCAGGAATAGCAGGAAGGAGCATTGCAACTCTGCGGAGCTGGCAATAATAGAGTGAGCTTACTGCTGGCTGCTCAAGTGCAATGGCAATTGTTGTTGGTTTAACTGGGAGCGTGTATACAGTGCTGCGGATAAGTATCCTGACAAGGGCCGGCGGTGGTGCACTCAGTTTCGTAAGCAACTGTAAGCGAACTGTGGAGTAATCCACGCTCGCTCATTTTCACAATTAGGGGATCGGGGACGTTGCAGGATGATGCTTTAAGCACAAATATTCAGCTGTCCAAGTCCGATGGGCGATGGGCCTTTGTTTTTCCACAGACGGAAAAGGAAGAATTTTCCCAGAAAAAAAAATTCAACGCTTTTTGTGTGTGCTTTTTTGTTTCTTGTTATATATTTTTTTTTGTATAATTTTTTGTTGTTGCTGTTGTTGTGCTTTCTTTATTTTGGACTGCTCTTGACGTCGTCGTCGTCGTCGTCATCGTCATGGTCGTCCTTGTTGAGTGCAAGTCCTCGACGGAGTCGCCATCTCCATGGCATGCTTGGAATTTGCTTTGCTTTATGCTCGCTCTGCCTCCCTTTTTCGGGATTGGTTTTTTGCTTTTTTTTTGGGCGGTGTAAGTGCACCTTATTTCTTTCATTTTTGCATTATAAAAGGTAGGAATTAATGCACAGTCGAGCGGGAGGGTCCAGAGGAGTCCTGTCCCCGTCCTCAAGTTTGCTGAAAGTGTTGGGAACTGTTTCGTGGTTTCTTCTTGTTTTATGATTAAAGTTTGTAGTGGGCGACGAGGCTGAAGTGGGCAAGTGGAGCCGTCAAAAGGACGAAGGAGAAGGCAGACCTTAAATATGAATAATATAAATTATAAGATGAATTTTTAGCAACTCGTGCCTGGCGTGCCAAGAAATATCCTTCTTATCTTGTCTACTAAACTTTGCTCTTCCTGAGAAGATATTCATTTCACGTAAAGCCACTTGCCATTTATTTTTCGCACATATTTCCTTGGGTGATTTTCAAGCAATTTTCCAGCTTTGTTTTACAGTCTAATTTGTGCCGTTTATCGCACACACAAATATATATATCTGTGTATATGAATATATAGTATACAAATCCCAATTTATATCCTCAACGAAAACAAGAAACATCCAGCCCTGGCATCAACATATTGCTTATCTATTAAAGCAATCCCAAATCGCTCAACTTTGCATAATGCAATTCGCCCAAAAACTAGATAAACACATGCATATATATATAGTATAAATTTGTATATATATATATTTTGTGCTTTCTGTCTTCAGTTATCCTTAAGGCCTTACCCTGACTTTCCGCCCTGCGAATCCTGCTGCCTCCACTGTAGCTGCCGGCTTTTCAAAGTTTTCCCAGCCATTGCATGTCATTTGCATAGTTTTCATTGCCCAAAGTCCTGGTCCTGGTCCTCCTCCTCGTCCTCGTCCTGGTCCTGCCACTGCCATTGCAGTTGCTGTAACGAGCTGTCAACAATCTTTTAGTTTGGGCCATCGGCAATGTATTTGCCAGTTTTTCAATTGAATTGTCGAACGAGTCTCGTTGATATCACAGGCTTTCCACTTGGCTTCCTTCCTGGGCTACCCCGTCTCCTGTTAGTCCTCCTCCCGTTCGTCCTGGCAAACATGCAAAAATATTAACTTAATTTATGAGACGGCCCGGCCTGTGTTAATGTTGCAAATCGGCCGACAAATTGCTCGCCATTGGCCGGTTGATTTATGGCAAACTGGGTCGCTGAGCAAGCTCACTCGCACTCCGCTTTCGATTCGGAGAATGCAACTAAATGTGCAACCTACTTTCCAATTATCCTGCTGCAGTGGCTCCCGCTTCAAGGACCAACCGCAGCAGCAGCAGTGTGTGTGTGTGAGCCAGGTTAACAAAGCCTGGCTGAGTGCATTTTAGCTGAATTACGGCTCTTTCTTGAGAGCGCACAAAAAGACAGGTGGGCGAGTGAGTGAGTGAGTCTGGGAGGCGGACGGGGGTATACGGCGCCAGGATGCACTCACCTGCATGTGCGGTGAAGGATGCAGGACGTGAAGTGGGTGAAGGCCTCGGCACACGCCCAAAGGCGAGTAAATGGCCTTTTGTGCCCATTGTCTGAGGCTCCTGCCCCGGCGCCTCCTCCTGCTGCTGCTGCTGAGGCTCCTGTTCCTATTCCTGCTGCTGCAGCCATTACATGCCGAAATAGGGCCACTCAATGCCAGCATAAGATCTGCCCAAGCAGGCCCCGAGTTTCATTTGCAACACCTGCAAATGCAATTTTCATAATTCACTCCAATTTACTAGACTTTTCTGCTAATTAGTCGTAGAGCGAGAAAGGGAGAGCGAGTGCTATGCAAAAACTTGGGCTAATTGCTAAATAAGCAGGGCCTCATTAAATTAGAGAGTATTGCTTGGGAAAATCGCCTCGAGGAGTCGGAAATCTGGGCAGGCAACATCCGTTTCCGTTTCCGCTGCCGCTTCAAGCTGTAGCTCCTCCGTTTGCCTTCCTGTGAAATATTAACCCACTAATGCCGCGAGTGCCCCGCTCTATGCCATGATTCACGCGGTGTCACGTTAACCCATTAAGCACAGCGCCATAGATACAGTTGTTCATTGTTGCCGGTGTCCTTGTTTTGCGGTCTAAATGCACAAAAAGCTTAGCATAAATGAGCAGCGCTCCCTTCCGCTGTGTAGCTCCCGCTCCTGCTCCTGATCCTGTTGTCCTTGTTGTTGTTGTGGGTCCGTGTCCGGTAACAAAGCTCATTAGCAAAAGGCAGCCAAACTGGCGAAAATGTTAGCGAGTGCAGCAACGTTATTCAGCGGAAACTGTGGCCGCCATTCACCAGAGGAGCTGCAGCAGAACAGCTCCCGAGATCCTGGCGAATAAAAAGCGAAACATTTTGCAAATATTAAATCAGTCGAGAGAGCGAGAGACCTGCGGGATTTCTGCAAGCACTAATTAACTTGGTGATTTAGGGGAATGACTGTAAATAAATAAGAGTTGTGGGAGTTTTTAGTATGGTTTCCATTTTATTACTCTAAATTGGGAAGGAGAAGTTTAAGCAATTTGTAAAGTAATTGGGGATTTTTTAATTGGAAATAATAGCTTTAAATAACATGGAGTTAACTTTTGAGTGGATAAGTTCAAACAAATTTCTAAGCTTTAACAATTATTCTTATTCAAAGTAACATTACATTTAATAATTGCCTTAAATTGGTTTATTTATATATATCTGTACGATTTTAAATTTAATCTCTCTACGATTTTATTATGTTTTCAGCATTCTCAAAGCGAAATCCTTTCTTTTGTGAAATATAAATGCCATTTGCCTTCGTTTTGATTGACAAACGTTGAAAGGTTTTCTCGCATTCCTTGCATAATCTTTACTTTTAAAGTTCTCCTCCCCCCTAGATTCCTCTCCCATCGAAATTTCTCTTGATTTCCTTTTAATTCTTTGGGCAAATAATAACAAAACGAATCCAAAGATAAAGTTCAGATACTTCTCCTCCTTCTTCATCCCCCTGTTAGGCCGGGGTAACTTTTCCGGATTGGTGCTGTTTGTCTTTGGGCGTATTCCGGGACCGACTCGGGTACCTGCTCGCCGAACTGGAGCAGAGCTGTGGGCAAAGTTGGTGAGCCGGGGCGCAAAAGTGTCTTAACAATTGCTCGGGCATCTATAAACATAATTAAAGAAACTCTGGCAAATTAATTCAAGTTGAGAATTTAACAATTTATTCAAGGAGAGAGTCTGGTTGGGTGGGATGGATGCAAAGTTTTCCCGTCCTGTCGTCCTGCCAAACAATAAACAATCAAGTTGAATTCAATGGCAAACTGGCAGCAACTTTTTAATCAACTTGAAGATGCAAATTCTGGATAGTTGCTCGGCTCTACAGGATCTATATGGCCGTCTAATTGGCCGGCGTTAATAATGTGTGCTTGTTACTGGCTGTTACCGACTCTTAAATTGCCGAGCAGCTGACGCCAGTGATTCAATTTGTCAGCTGCTTGTCGGACGGATGTGTCCTCCGGGAAGGGGCGACTAAGGATGTCCTCGAATGATGTGACTTTTAGTGCCTGAGCTTAATTAAAAACCCTGTTGGAGTAAACGCCGGCGTCTTGTCTTCATCGCCAGATGAAGCTCCTTGCTCCCGAGTAGTTACAAAGTTCGATCTTTGCCGTCTGTCTGTCTGCTCTGCGGTCGTTTGCCCCAAAGTGCAAAGCGTTGTCCTGTGTCCTGGGAAAAATCCAGCTAAGGAAGCGACACATGGCTTCCTCCACGCCCGGCCCCGCCAGACTTGTCCCACCTCCTCCTAATTGAGTTGTACAAGGCTACTACTAATTGCATTCGATGCCTGCCGCTTGGCGTTGATATAATTAAATTTTATTGGCAGGAGTCGTAGTCTGAGACGGAGCCCGAGTCGGTGCCTTGGCTTAAGGTGTTTTCCCGGTCAGATTTATCGCCGTGCAATTTAATTAAAATTTAATCGCGGTGGAATCGCAGGGCCGCCCCCGCCTTACCTGTCAAGTTCAAGTTATGGGCATTGACATTTTTTTAGTTTAATCTCAACTCTTGCAAACGGGAGACACAAAAAATAGTTCATGGTTTTGCGTTGGGAACGGGACACGCTTAGACACCACACACACACTTTTACACTTGCGAAAAAGAACACATACTAAGACGAAACACACTTTTAAACGCTCAAGGACTGCAGCATCCTTATGGCTAGCTTAATGAAAGACTTGGCGGAGGATACAGAGGACCTGTGCGCCTTCTGCTTGGATCCCATACAGGATCCAGAGAAGCTGCACTGCAACCATGCCTTCTGCAAGGCCTGTCTGGAGATCTACCTGGAGGCCCGCAACTGGGTGGCCGAGTGTTGTCCCATCTGCAGGCGCAGCCTGAGTGCCAAGCAGGGCAACGAAGTAAGTGACTTGCGGGATGATAGCAAACACATAATCGTAAGAAATCCTTGAGAGCTATGTTTCTACTCATCATTATCCTGTGATCTCTTTAAGAGCTGGCGCCTGTTTGGCTTTATGACGCTTGCCATGATGCTGCTGAGTCTGGGGCCCTTTTACCTGCTGCTGATCTACTGGTAAAGTTCCTTCTTGCCACGGCAGCAGCAGCAGCAACTGATTTGGCAAAGAAATAAGTAAGATGTATATTTGTACTTAGATAGACTCACCAGAGTGAGAGAGAAAGACAGAGATGTGTATATGCAAACTTGCCAGTGGATTTTAATTAAACCCGAAAGCCATAAAATGCCAAGTGGAATTCGCTTTGTTCTGCTGTTGTCCTTACTCCTGGGTCCTTTGTCCACCTTAATGAGTTTTCAGCCACTGAGATAGATAAGGGTGTTCTTAGTGTTCTTAGTGTCCTTAGTGCTCTTAGTATTCTTAGGCTGCTGTCTGAATAGAATGGAAAGTCAACTTGCGGGCGCTGTACAACATTGCACATACGCCCTGTGGTCCCTGGCTTAACCATTGTCGTGCCGCGTTTTAATTCAATTTTATGCGCCAATAAACTGCTCCTGGATGCCAGCATAAAAAAGCGCACTGCCACGCATGCATGCATGCAGCTGCAGTGGAAGCAAATAAATCTAAGCTGAGTCAGGCCATCGGCAACTATGTATATGCTATATCCGAATATATCCCAATATATATCCTCGATATCCATGTTTATTTGGCGGCTGTAAATCAAAATGTTTTTGGCCACAAAAAACGCATATAATTTACAAATATTTTGCCACTTAAAAATGACCACCAAGTAAATATTGGAAAAATGCTGAATATTAAATGCTGATTGGTCAAACAGAGATGGATCAGGGCATACCCTATGGGGATTAGGGCTAACTAACATGTTATGTTAATTTTTCGATTTTATTCATGGTTTAAAAATATTGTTTGTTTTATTTTAAATGGGATTACACGGGACTGAACTCTTTTCTCTCTCCCAACAGCAGTAAATATTATTTTTATGGGGATTTTGGCCAGGAACAGCCTTCTGTCGAGGGTACAATTGTGTTTTAGTGAAGCTATTGATACGCGTATTGGATTTGAACCATGTTTGCGGCACAGTTTGTTCACTTTGGCCATAATAGCTCACACATACGACACTGGCACACTGGTAGCCGGAAAAGCAAATATGGCGAGGCGTTCGCTCGACCATTTTCTGTGCTTTTTTCCAGTTATTTGCGATCCGCGAAAGCGCTCCGGAATTTCGGCCCAGGCATGTGCCCACCTGAGCATGTGGCTAAATATTCCGCCGTAAACTAATATGCCGCTGCCCGAGATATGGTGGATAACCATGCCGACCGAGCAATGGCATTCCAGGTTTCGCGGTGGAATTGGAAACGGGACCAGAGAGGGCCTAATCCTCGCCCTGCTTTGGGCATCAGCCATGGTCGAGTTCCATTTGCCGCTCGCTGTCACATCCGTTCGCACAGGATATGAAATGGCTGCCGCTGCTGCTGCTCATAGTAGTGTTTCCCGGTTTTTTGGATATATTCTTGTTTTTCGCCCCGCTATTTGCCCGATTTGTGGGCCAATCCACACTCGATTTTTGTTCGATTTTTTCCGCTTTTTTGCCCGGTTCTCACTCACGGCTGCCAGTGTTGGTTGTTTGGCTTTTGTCAGCTGGCAGGCAAATTGAAATGTTTGCCTCGGGCATCGGTTTTCCACCAAAGCCCCTTCCCAGCATCATCCCACGCCTGCCTTCCCCTTTTGTTTGTTGATCTTTGACACTAGGCTGTAATTGAAAGTTTTGTGTGGACATTTGAGGAGACAAAGCCAATCGATAGGGTTTTAGGGCCGCAACGAAAACTGGTTCAGCAGAGCCAGCTGAAAATTGAATTTCGACTTGCTTTACGCCGGGCTCTGTACTCTCAATTAGTTTCGTGGATGTGAACGTGAACGTAAACGTGAACGTGGGCGGGCTTAATTAATTTTTACATGTCCCGGGATGACCCCAAACCTCGGCCACGGCCAGGGCACCGCCCACACGGCCGCCTCCTTTTGTAAAGTCCACCTGTCCTCATTTGTAACGCCCATTTCGTAGCTGGCAAGCAAGCGGCTTTATCGCTTCCCCCCTTCCGCGTGGCGACCACAATTTCATCGATAGCAAACACAGACGGTGGGGGGGCTTTTCCAACCGCTTTTCCGACCGCTGCCGCCCCGCCCCTGAACGTTGGCTCATTGCCAATGCATTGTGCGCCGATTATTTTGCCGTTTATTTTGCTCTCGCCTGGCGATTTTCCTTCTCCATACCGAGTAATCACAAGGAAAGGGGAGTATATAGACCAGGATCCCATAAAATATTATTTGTATATCTATTTGAAACATATTTAAACTTGGTTAAGTTATTTTAAAAGTATTTATTTCTTTATTATATTTATAAGCAGTCAAAAGATATCTCACTACCGGGTATCTCAGGGTCGTGGCATTTTGCCTTTAGCTTTTCTTTTCTCATTTTTTTTTCTCTCGCTGACTCTGTTTTCCCGGGGCCTGGGTTTTCATATTAAATTTTTGTCACTCTGCCATGTCTATCTTCGGCTTCGTTGCTCTCCAAATTGGCTGCTTTTCAACAAAGATGCAACATCTGTTGCCATGAAGCTGCTTTCCAGCGCTGCCTGCTGCTCGTCCTGCTGCTCGTCCTACTGCTATCGCTTTGCATATCCTTTTTGGTCCTGGTGCAAATTGCAGTGTTGGCCCGGCAAAAGGAGCTCATGTCCCGTCCCGATGTTTCTCCGGCTGTTTCTCTCGCCGCAGAAACCCAAAATCCTATTCATTATGTCACCGGAGGACGAGGAATGGGTTTTGGGAATGCAATGGGGATCCGGGATTGCCATTTGCATGTCCTGTTTCGTTTCATTAAATGCTTGCCTTGCCTCGTCCTGCTTTCCCTTGCCTCGTCTTGCCTTGCCGCATGCAATTACCAATTTATTTTGCCGGAGTGCACTTCTGGCTTGTCTCGGCTTTTTATGTGCCCAACAGCCTGGGCTGTGATAAGGCATAACCCCCGCAGCTTAGCGACTGGCTCACATGCTCAAATTGTGCCAAATTAGCCTGGTTTTGATTTCTTTTTGTTTTCGTTTTTATTTTTGGAGTTCTTTTGCCTTTTGTTTATAAGAATTGTGGAGTGAATAATGCCATTTGAGTTCATTTTTAGGGGTTACATAGTCAGCGATTGGTTTGGGTTTGGCTTTAAGTGGTTCTGTTAAGGCTGTAAAGGTTATAATTATGTAAAAAGGGTATATTTATGTTGAAAATATAACTTAAATTAATTATAAAAGTTCAGATAGACAAAATCTATATTCGAATTTATAAGTTTAAGGTATCTAAATAGCTTTTTTTTATAAAAATCAAAACATATTTTTCTTTAAGGTAAACGGCTTGACTTCTTTCCTTTTTTCGTTGATCTTACATAATTTTCTTAATGTTTTCTTTATATAAGCTCTGTAAATATTCAAATATTTATTAATGTATTAAAGTTTCTTATATATATTTTTTATTGTTAAAGAAACACAGCTAATTCTTATAAATATGAGCATATCTTTTGGTTCAGTTTTCCCAACTTGTGTAGCAAACCCGACTTAACTGCACAATAAAGTGCCTGATTTTGCTAATTTTATTACCTTTACTCGCCTTAATTTATCACAACTTTAGTCTAGTTTTGTGTATAATGATTTCTTAGAGCTTTTCCAACGACTCGCCGTGTGTAATGATATAATTAATTAGTCGACCTGTGCAGGGCGTCGCCGTTGAACTCAGATGCCGCATTTGTTTTTGCCAGCTGCATGCACACGTTCCCGTCTGTTGTTGTTTCCCGGTTTACCTCGACTCCTGCCGCCTGCTCCTGCTCCTGCATGGTGCTCCTGCGGCTTCTCGCTCCGTTCGGAATCCCTGGTGCCATGCCATACCGTGCATTGTTTGCCCTGATTGCCGACGTGGCTGGTGTGTGGAGACGAGATGAGGCAACGACCTCTGGCTGCTTGTCAAAGATTAAGCAAACCGAGCTAAGCGGACAAACAAACACGCACTCGAGGGCATTTGGCAGGACCTTTCCGGCAGCCGAGACAGAGAGACAGAGAGTGAGAGGGAGAGAGGATGCCAAAGGATTGCACAGGACACGGCGCACACGGATGCACATGGCAATTGCTGCATTTAGTGAGCAATAAATTCCCTTTTAATTTACTAAATGTGTTTGTGCGAGGCCAGCTTCCAATATCCATCCAAAGTCCAGTGTCCAGTGTCCTGTGGCCAGTGTGTCCTGCGCGTGAAGCGGACAAATGGCTGCGGAAGACGGATGATGCAATTGTCTGGCCCGGACTCTTAATTGCTCCTGCTCCTGCTTCTGCTTCTGCTTCAGCAAAGCCTGCAAGTTTTTCGGCTTGCAATTATGCAAATGCCAGTGCCGAGTGCAGAGAGCCGAGAGTTGCCAATGATGATTTTGTGGCCATAATGATTTGTTTCTGTGGCTGTGCCTCAGCTTTCGGTCAGCCTGATTGACCGCACAATTTCCTGTCATTAGGGTCGAGCACATGCCGCTCTTCTGCGGCGAATCAAAGCCGGCAGCAGCATCGAGTCCTGGCTTCAAATTAAACAGATTGTGTATTTATGAAAGCATTTAAAATGCAAGCACAAGGCGGCAGGAGCCGGGCAGGCCCACTGCCATAATTTCACATTAACCTACTTCCAAAAAATGAGCAGCATCTGGTTATGATTTCCTCTCTCCCTCATTTTGCTTGTCTGTGTAGCCATTATCCCGTTGTCATCCCTCACTGCTGCTCATTAGCTGGCACAGCCAGGATTCTGGCGTTTAATTATGTCACACCCCAATGTCCTGTGTGAGTGTGTGTAAGAGTTGTTGTTGTCAACGTGGCATTCATCAAACATGCAGCGGAATGGCTCCCCTGGTCAAATCTGACGCCTCCGTCTCGTGTCCCCGCGGGTCAGGACATCAAAAGTCCTGGCCATAAACTCGCCAATTAGATTTCTGGGTCCTCTCACTGATTACATTTATGTACGAGTAGTAGGTGTCCTGTGTGTGAGTCCTGTGTGTTTTGTTTCCTCATGTGTGTTGGTCTTGTTTGTGCTGTCAATCAATTTTTAATGAGTTTGAAATTGTTTGGCCAGCCAACAATAGCTCACTTTACCGGCACAAACTTTTTTTATGACCAAGAACTGTATACTATATGCCATGAGATCATCTTACCCTCTCCCGGGTTTATATATTTTGTAAGCTTTATTTTCTTTTCTATGACCCTTGGGTAGCTTTCTTATGGGGTCAGCTCTTACTTTCTCTTCATAATTAAACTTTCTACGAATTGAGCATTATTATTGGTTTCATTTCTGAGAATCTAGAAGTGACAGGATACTTAAATATTCTCCTGACTTAACCCAGATCTCCCCTAGATCCCTTCCAGCTTACTTTCCCTGCTGATGCTGCTGCAACTTTAAAGTCTGATTCAATTAACATGGGGCCACGTCTTCGACTCCTTGGCAGGACTTAATTGCCTCACTGACTTATATACACAGGAAGCCCAAGCTAAAAAGGACTAAGGGGAAAGGCACAGCGTTGCCCAGATAGGGGACAGCAGGTGTTCTGGACTTGGCCAAGTTAATGCTCGCCTAAGCCCCGCAACTGCAAACATCATTAGCCAATATTATATGCATTAAATTTTATGCCCAAATGGCCCAGAAAGGGGCTGTGTGGGTGGGTGGGTTGTGTTCGTGGGGTGGTGGTGGTGGGTTGAGTTTCCTGGGCGGGTGGCTTCCTCCTCGCTGGCAAACGCTGAGTTTTCTGCTGGCAAGGCAAACTTTTCTTTGGCCGTAGTTAAAAATGTAAACATCAGTTGTGGCTTAATGCGGACGGCGGTTGCTTTGGTCTTGGTCGGGCTCTGGTCGGGGATTCTGGCGAGGATTCTGGTCTGGGCCAGGAGTTCCGTTCAACCGCAGGCTTGGGCTTGGGCTTGTGCTGCCAGCAGTGGGCGGAGCAGCAGTAGCCTGGCAGCTGGCATACAAATTGTCTAATCCCACATAGTTCTTGCCACCTTGGTACTGGCAGTGGCAGTGGCAAAACTTTGTCATTATGTCCTTCCACCGTCGTCTCCTTCATCCACTTTATATACACTACACAATGTGTGTGTTTGGAGGGGCCAAAAAATCTAAGCCACTTGGCCAGAGCGGGGTTTTGCATAAGCCAAGTCCCATTCAGGGCGCTGCATATTTGGAAACAAATGTGCAAAGTTTAAATTGTTTACTAAATAAATTTGGAGCTCGACGGAGGCTGCAAAAGGCCATATTTAATTTTGCTTTCATTTCATTGGGTTCTATTTTGTTTCGCTTAGTCCCCCGGTTGGACTTGGCAAAAACTCCATTAAAGTTCGGCTAATGATGTCAGTTATGTTTTGGCCGTGCTGCGCACGAAACTCAGTTATGGCCAAGTTTTCGTCCTGGCTAACACACACTCACACGTACACGTACGTAGTGGCAGCGCACTATGGGGCGGAAGACCACTTTTTCTGGCCCAAACCCATTTTCAAAAAGTCGTTAAAATAAGTTTTTATCAAACGGAATATATTCAAATAACATCAATCTGCAATGTTACGACCATAACAGTTTAACAGTGACTCGCTCTGTTAAGTTATCCGCTGTTAAGCCAGCTGTTACTGCAAGAAGAGGCGAGCGCTGTTAAATCGCTTATTTATTGTGCAAACTTTAAATACCGTAAGAGTTTAAATAATCGAAATAAAGTGCCACTTTTTGGATGCAATCTTGTTCTTGGTAGTTTGTAATATATGTTTGTGTGTATTAAATGTAAAAATAGATAGTGGTGTGGTTACAATATTGTGTAATTGGTAACCCTAAAAAATATAGACATTTTTGTTTGATTCTAATAATAAAATTGAGCTACAAAGTGAGTCCAGCTCTCTCCATCTCTGAAATCGGCTATATTTTGTAGGACATTCAATTTTTATTATATTCTGAAAGTATAAAAGTGCACTTTTGCGCACTTTCTCTGAAAATTAACTTTAAAGGTTCTAACCTGACCCGTGGAAAATAGTGTGCTTTTTTGACAAATAGAACGCTTCAACGACACAAATATGCTCTAAATATTATTTTTTTTTTATTTGATACTAAGTCTGTATACATCCAAGTCATATTACAGAAAATTCGGCGCTCACCCCTTTAGTTTCTTTGAAATAAAGGGAGCAGAGTCATAGAATACTGCATAAGGTTGATCGCCTGCGCCATGCAGAAGAACAATACCGCTATTTGGTGTCAAAAAATTTTTGTAAAACGACCAATTTTACACAATTATATTATTTTGCAATACTAATTAATATTTAAAGAAAAAAACAAAAAAAAAAATTTTTTACACTGAAAGAAAAATTTTTAATCCTTTGAAAATGGCGGGACCACGCCCATTTTCCTTAAAATATATTCTTTTGGTTATAATAAACTTGATTCAAAAAACAGAAGCTAAAAATATTGCTCCGTTTTAAAGTTATTAATTAATGCCACAAAAAGTGGTCGTTCGCCCCATAGTGCAGCGCTGCAGAAATTTATTATTGCCCGGCGAATAATTTTAATTAATTATGCCGGGGCGAAATATGCGCTGCTCTCGAAAGTATGCCACGAATTTTGTGCCATCTTCTTGGTCGCCAGTCTCGCTTTTGGCCATGTTTTTTTTTTTCGCCATAGTTGGTTCATTGGCGACAAAGACCGCCGCGGATACCGCTTTCCACCGCTGGCACTTTTTTAATTAGAAGCAGCCACAAAAGGGTTTTTTCTTCCCCTATTTTTCACCAGAATTTTTTGTTGTTTGCTGCAAGAGACACACCCTAGAAAAAAAAACGAGTTGTTGTAATGCAACGTAAGCGTTGTTGCAGGTAAGGAAAAGTCCAAGTTATGAGAGAATTCCTGCAGCTGAGGTTGCTTCATTAAAATTAACAAAAAAAAAAACAAGGAGAACAGAATTTATAGACATCGAAAACTATTTTGTTTTTAAAGCCAAAGTTTAACTTGAATAATATTTTGTTATGACAGCTTATTTTTTCTGACAAGAATGTGCCCCAGATTTACATTTTATAAAAATTTTAATAAATAGAGTAATTATATTCAACTATTTTTAAATTAATGATACTTACAATTTCAATTAGACAACATATTCCTCCTCTTTTAAAAATAACAAAAATATTTTCAATAAATTCCTTCTTGACAAATGAAACCTCATTAATTTTAAATTAAATGTTGATTACATTCCCTAAAGGCTTTCAATGTGGTTTCTCCAGAGATCTATGAATAAATCTCAGCTTGTTCAAGGATTTAAAATTTATAACCCAAGCTAATATCCCTTGGGGTAGTTATGTCTCATGATATGCTAATTAGAGAAATGACACCGTACCCCTTAAGGTTTGCACAGCTTTTGACATACATACATATTGCCGTGTCGTTTTTCTCCTTTTTTTTTATATATTTTGTATTTTTTATATTTTTGTTGATTTTGTTTTTTGTTCTTTGCTGCAGTTGTTGCTCTTCACAAATATTTACACGTGCTTAATGCGTTCGACGTGTTTGCGTTTTATTTGTTTTACTTTTGCAGCACTGCTGCCTTCTGTGTCCCTTTGTCCTCATTTAAATATTTACTCTAGCCGGAGTTTTTGTCCTTTTCGCTGGGACCGGGATCCTTTATGAGTGTATGTGTGTGTGTGTGCGAGTCTGTGTTTGTTTGTTTTTTTGTCCTGGGCTGGGATTGGCTTTAAAGCGAAATTAATTTAAGTAATGCGTTGGGCAGAACCATTTATCCGCTGGAGTGGGCATGGGAGGCTTTTCGGGGGGTTAAATCCCTTTTAATATGCCCGACACATTTTTCATTTGTCACGGCTAGGACTAGACACCCAAACCACATCACACACACACTCACATCCACACCACTCGCGCCAGAGTTTTCGAATTGGCCAAAATGTGAACCTGTTATTTGTATTTTCCGGGGAGGATCTGGAAAGGCGGGGGTGGTAGCCGCCTGTCAACGGAGTCAGCGTGTTATCGTCATTATCAGCACTTGCTTTTCCGACCCGCATCGTCAGCTGTTCCGTTTGTTTTCCCAAATTCCGCTTCGCTTCTCTCTGCAGCAAGTTTTTTCCTTCCTCGTCCTTCGTCCCTAAAATTTTCCCCGAAAATTGCCTTGCATATCGGTAGCGCTATCGCTATAAATCGACACGTCTTTTTTGCTGGCACTTTCTTTAGCTTTTCCACTGGTCTCCGCTTTGCCCAGGTTACTCAATCAACTCGGAGCTTTCAGCTTAGCCCTTTTCCCTTTTCCTTTTCCTTTCCTTTCCCCTTGCCTTTCCCCTGCACGACACAAAATCAAATTTCATTTCCAGGGCTTTTAGTTTTACTTTGGTCGTGACACATTCCATCGACAAGTTCTGCTCGCTGCAAAGACGAAAACAGCGACAATGCAAAGCGGTCATTAATCATTCGGCTTTCCTCTTCGAACTCTGGGGCGAAAAATGGGGGAAAAACAAGCAGCAAAAGGGGGATAAAAATAAGAGCTGGGAAAAACTACGTGCTGGCTGAGCGTTGCCAGACCGTGATTGAAAACTAGATAATTTAACACGGCATGTGTTGATTGTTGCCGGCTTGCTGCGAGTGTGAAGGGCGAGCAAACAAACTGCGGGCATTTAAATTCAAATTGGTTCAGTGGGCAATGCAGGCAGGCAGGACTCACTCCTCGCCGAAAAAGGGTTACATGTGGTGCAGGAAATCAAATGTTAATCCGGCAAATTAGTCAGATAATTGACTAAGTGGAAAACAAATTCAACGAGGGCTCTATTTGTATTGGCAAGGTAAGTTTTACAGACAGATATCACTTTTTTAGTGGTGGTTTTAATTATTAATTGTTTTAGGTAACAATAAGTTTACTGGGAGTATTTCTATATCTTTTAATACTTGGCTAAATAGTTTTCTTTATAGCCTGCTAAAGTTTAAAGTTTTAAAGCACGTTCTAACACGTCTGCTCTAAGCGATGGTCACACTGGGCGATCACGGTTTCTCAAACGATTGCAACTGGTGACAGATGCAACAATATGACCAACGCTGTAAAAAAATCATTAATGTTCGACCAATGTGACCAGTGCTTTATTTAAAGCAATTGGTTTAAAAAAAACCACCATAACTAAGCCAAAAATTCATTAATTTCAATTCGGAAAACAGTTATGTGCTAGGTTTTAAAAGAATATTTAATTTGCACACTGAATATAAAGTTTATTGTTGATTTTTGATAATTTTGACGATTTTAAAAAATTTGGTAACATTTTTTTTCCCGCAAATGTC
Organism: Drosophila watanabei; assembly: GCA_008042575.1. NCBI lineage: Eukaryota > Metazoa > Arthropoda > Insecta > Diptera > Drosophilidae > Drosophila > Drosophila watanabei. Next base: position 24,421 of record VNJS01008007.1, read on the forward strand.
TAAATCGATTTAGTTTATGATGCTGATCAAGAATATGGCGTCGAAAATGACTCCTTCACTACTTTGCAAACGTTTGACTATAATTTCATGCGAAATAGGATTAAATTATTATATCTCTTTTGTAAATTAAATGCAAATCATGAATATCATAAATAATAAATTGTATAATTTAATCTATTATTTATAGATACATATATAAAAAAAAGAAAGTCAAGTAACTATTATTAGAGTCATGTGTTATAAAGAAGTGCTCGCCAGATGAATCACTTCAATTAATTGGCATCTAGATGCACGCCCTCATAGGAGTACGTGCATATGAGCCACGGCAATTAGTCGAGTGTCCAAGTTGGACTCGTTTGATTAATAAGCGCCCTTGCGGAGTTTTCCCGGCTTTTCTCCTAGCTCTTTGCCTTTTCTTTCTTGCCTTTTCGCTTCTACCCCGGGAAAACAAATTTGCCTTCATTCAACATTTGACGTATGCCGGGGATCTCGAATTAAAGCTGCTCAGATTTCGCAGCAAATGGCTCGCACACACGGGTATGACGACGATGGGTCCGAGACCGAGTCCGAGTCCGAGTCCCGTCCACTTCACTTGAGCCCAAGCTGCTGCTGCTGCTGCTGCTCCCCCAGTTTGTGCGCCACCACTTTCTCCACTTCAAGTTCTCGGCGCTGGCTTTTGTCTCTGAGCGGCTTTTGTTTGTTGTGTAATCTATGCGCTCCATGGCACAGCTGTTTGTCCAGACGCCCCCGCACCTCTATCCTGGCTCGCTATCCTGGGGGGACCCCGCTCAGTGGGGCGAAAAAAAATGCCAACAATTAAGTGGCCAAGAGAGCGAGCCGCAATGTAGGCAATGCATTAATTTAATTAAAAGCGCTCGCCAAGCGGCGAAAATTTGAAAATTGTGTAAATTCAACGTATTTAGAAAACACTCGAGAGCGTTTAGTGCCGGGCTAAGCCCACTGTATGCCAGCCGTGACCCCCGTTTGGCCCCACGCCACTGGCCAAGACAAAGGTCAGTAGCCTTATCAGCGAGCAAAGCGAGAAAGCTCTTTGTAGAATCTCTTCTCCCGCAGAGATTCTCTTTGCTTAAAGCCTCTCTCTTCGGCTCTTCTCCGATATGCAAGCGGTGGCTAATTAAAGGCAGCAGCATCCCAAGAGCCGAGCGGAGACGAGAGTTTTTTGTTTACATTTCCCCATCGAGCATCCTGCTCTTCAGTCCTGCGCACAAGGTATACAAGCTCTTGTCCCAAAAACTAGAATCTCCCGAAGACCACGAACAGGCGACATCCCAAAAGCCGAAGCCAGAGACGAAGCCAGTTCGTTTTTGCAGCTCGTGCATCTGAGGGATACGCAGCATCCCACGGATTCATTTGGCTGCAGAACTCGCTCGTGTCAGGTTGTTCCAGCGGCTAAAAGGAAGAACCAATATAGAGTTCTCTTCTGTTCCTGTGGCCGTGTGACCAGGCTCTTCGTCCCTTTGTGTTGTTGTGTGTGTTGAGGCATCCCGCAATCAATACTCGGCGCTAAAGCAACAGCCGGCGGCCAGGCTTTAAGTTGAGCGATGATGACAGCTGCGGCGGCGGCCACTTAAAGTCGCCGGCGGCCAGCAGAACCGGAAGCAGCTAAGCGGAAATTGGAAAACCCCAAGCCCCTTGCATTTTGCCATGTAAGTAAGCGTGTTAAAATCATCCGTGTGTCGAGTGTGTGTAAAGAGTGTGTGTGGCGTGTAGCATAATTTCGAGCTGACTGTGGAAAATGTGCAGTGTGAGTGAGTGAGAGCCAGATAAATGAGTTCCCCCTGGGGGAAAAGCGTTTGTAATTCCAGCTCTGTGCCCGCAGGGGGAGTGACTTGTGCTAAATCAATTAAATGGCAGTCCCCCCTGGCCCAAGGCACCATAAATTACCATCTATGACAGCCATAATCTGTTCACTTTCGCCGTTTTTTATGGCCTTCTTTCTATATATATATTTTAAAGGAGAAATTTATGAGCTGCCAAACCGAAGGGAAAAGAAAAGAAAGGAAAAGAAAAGAAAGAAAACTTTCAATATTTGCTGGAAAGTTTTCCACTTTCTGCAGATTGTTATTTATTTGCCATCAATATTAGCATAATCAGGCCAAAAATAAAATGCCATAGCATATGGTGGGACTGACAGTTGGGGAAAAAGAAATGAATTAAATAAAAATAAACA
>VNJS01008010.1:0-13121 GCA_008042575.1 Drosophila watanabei
AGGGAACCGCCTCTGCCTGTTGGCCAAGTTTGTGCAAACAAAAGTTCAACGCATTCAAAGTCAAGGCTTCGGAGATGGTCACAGTGGTGTAAAATGGTGAAAACAATATTATCATAGTCTTTGTTGTCCATTATCTTTTATACATATATATATACTATTCAATTGAAATATTATTATGCATTTTTAGAAACAATTTTAGAGGGTTTCTCTTAAAGGTGTTTTTTGTAAAATGATTTAAATAAAAACTAAGACTAATAAATAAGTGTATAGTTTATTTTTTATCTTACTATTAAAAATATAGAAAATATATTATTAATAAATTAATCATTTTACTAAATTTCCCCTTTTTTGTTACCACTGTGGCAGTTAAAGTAATTTCTGCAAGTACCGTTTTGGGCTTGTATCTTGGCCTGGCTTTTGGGCTGGGACTTAAGCTCGGAACTGGGTTTTCTGCGTTTGCATTTTGGCTTTGGCTTTGGGTTTGGGCTTTGGGTTTCAGTTTCCTTTGCCGCCTTGACCACGGCCAAAACTACCACCAACGACGTCGCCGGCAATCAAGTCAAGAAACCGCGCCGAACTGTATTAACTCTCTTGTCTCCGGCCAACTGTTGCCCCATTGCCAAGTTTCCAAGTTACCAAGTTCCAAGTTGCCGTCTGCCGCTGTCAGTTGGCATCTTCCTGTTTGCACAAACGTCACGTTCGAGTCACGTTTCCAACTGCCATCAATGGGGTGCCCGGGCACTTAGTCTCGCCCATAGCCGCAGTTGATGTTTCCCACAAATTTAAGGCCGCGTCCGCAATTCGCCATTCGGACTCTCCGCTGTTTGGGTTCTGCGCGCTGGGCGCTGGCGTAACGCAACAATTTCGCAATCACCTGACAATGTGACAGGTAATAGTCGTGTCCAGCACACTAGACATTTGCATACTCATAGGCACGGGCACGGGCACCGCCGAATAGTCAACTGTGAAGTAATTTCGATGCCAGAGTGCCGGATCGCATCGCCCGATGGTCACCTTCGTTCGGTCCGTGTCTGGCTCTGGAGCATACTGTGATAAGTAATTGCATTGCGTTTCATGCAGAGAGAGAAAATCTTGAGTTAAATACAAATAAATTGTTAAAGATACCACGCTTTGGTTAGACAGCTTAGTAATTTTTTAAATATAAAGAAAAAGCTTACTTAACAACAAGATAATGATAATGGAAAAGTTCATCAGTAAGCAGAAAAATATTTCTTACCTTTAGTTATTAACAACAATGTAAAATATTATATAAGGTTTGTTTTGTATATTTTTTAAGTATAAATGAAGTAAGCAGAACCCAGAAATTCAGTTTTCAATAAGCTGTTAACATGAAAGGACAGCTAATCTTTGGTTTACTTCTCCTCGGAGCTCATTTCGGATTTTCTTTTTCGAACGAACATCAACGAATTATCAATGGAAAGTTTGCTATTGCCAAGCAATTTCCCTATCAAGTTTTTTACGATGTCCTTGATCTTACCAACGTGACACACTATCTTGATGGATGGCAACCAAAATGCGGTGGAACTTTGTTATCCAAACGAGTAATCCTGACGGCAGCTCATTGTTTCAAAAGCCCAAACATGTAAGAAGGGTTAACATTTATATTTTATTTGCTATATTTATACCCTTGCAGGGTATTATAATTTCAGTCAGAAGTTTGCAACGCAGTGAAGGAGTCATCTCCGACCCTATAAAGTATATATATTCTTGATCAGCATCAACAGCCGAGTCGATCTAGCCATGTCCGTCTGTCCGTCTGTCTGTCTGTCTGTCTGTCTGTCTGTCCGTCTGTCCGTCTGTCCGTCCGTTTCTACGCAAACTAGTCCCTCAGTTTTGAAGCTATCTGAATGAAACTTTGCAGATAGTCTTCTATATACTCTCACTCGTACATAAGTCGGAACGAGCCGGATCGGACTACTATATCATATAGCTGCCATAGGAGCGGTCGTGAAATTTTCAGAAAAAAAATTTTAGCTTTGTCAGTTTTTAACATAATTTGTTCTACTTTAAGATACTAGTATTTCATATTTTTTCAGAATTTTGTTGTAAATTTCATAAGAATCGGACGACTATATCATATAGCTGCCATACAAACGATTGGTAAACGTGGAGAAAAATTACATTTTACTTTACATGTAAAAATGTGAAAAAATGTAAAAAAGTGTAAGACTGTAAAAATTTTATGTATATGAAAGTAGTTCATATTATATTATGGGGATAGATTATAATTTTTACAATTAAATCTGCAAGGGTATACAAACTTCGGCGTGCCGAAGTTAACTTCCTTTCTTGTTTTGATTAAATTTTAGCTACGCTATTAAAATATATTTTGGTGCTGTGGACACATCGAACGAAAGTGAAACCGGTCAACAACAATTGGTGGTCAAATGGGCTAATGTTGTTGTTCATCAAGAATATGACAAAGATAAAAGTTATAACGATATTGCACTCATTAAACTTCCCGTAGATGTGGCCTTCGATGACTACATAAAACCAGCCAAGTTACCTAATCCTGATATTGTCTACTCAAGTAAAGGAGTTGTTTCTGGTTGGGGAGCCTTTACCGGTAAGTTTGATTTCCAATATAACAACTTTTCTAACAAATCTAACTAGTTTCAGATAATGGCACACCAAATTATGACTTAAAATTGAGGTATTCCAATACTACAATTTTATCACACGCTGAATGTAAGGAGTGGCTTCCAGGACACTTTCTCGTTTCCTCAAGAATTTGTCTCGCACCAAGTCAGAACTCACCGTGCAGTGGAGATTCAGGAGGACCTCTTACTGTTAGGCATAATGAGGACATTGTCCTGCTTGGAGTTGCATCTTTTGTCATTACTAAAAATTGTACAGCTGAATTTCCTGTTGTGTATACGAGGGTTGCCTCTTATCTCAATTGGATTCATGAAAACGCAGGCGCTCACAATTTGGAAGAGTGAAGAAATATTTCCCAAAAATATCGTATGCCAAAAAATTCCTTTTGTATCCTTTCGTACACCCTTTTGTAAAAGAACTTAATGCAAATTTTAACCTTTAAAATTTTCCCAAATAAATGATTTCATAATGTTTTCTCCAAGTGTGTGCCCAGCATTCGTTTTACACAATTTGGGCCATTGCCAAGCTAAGGCCAGAGAACCGAAGGCGAACCGAGGCGAATCCATTCATGAAACGGGCACCCGCCTAGGAGACCGAACCGACTTGCAGCCATATAAATTGCTGAGATTTCTCTTCCTTTGACTGCCTGCCTGCCTTGTTATTAAAAGTTCAACCCACATGAGAAGCAATTTGCAAACTGTTAGAACGAATAAATAGTTTAGCAGGCAGAGCTGGGAGCTGGGATCTTGGCCGTAAGTGGCACTTGGCCAGGAATTTGATAAGCTCGAGAGAGTGATGCATTTGCACCTGAAGCCGAATCCGAATCCGAGACCGAGACCCAGTATCAGGTCAGCCTTTTGGAATACAATACCGAAAGTGATTCCTCTCGGCTCAGGAAAAACACTTTGCCCTGCCATTTGGCTTTCTTTTTTCTTTCTCTTAGCCTTTTTTTCTGCAGGCTTTCTCTGGGTAGAAAAAGAGGTGCACTTTCGACCAGATTTATTCCAATGCCAAGCCTTTATTTTTTTTTGCTTCGACTCTTCTGCCTTTGACTCTTGGCATGTTTGCTCTCGGCTGATTATTTCACAGATTAAGTTTATGATTCATAAACCAGAAATTTCAATTCAAATGTACATAGCTCCCCTCTCTTTAAGAAGGAGAGATTTTAAATAAATTACAAGCCCCGCGTTGTAGGCTAATTGTATGCAGAAAGACACCTGTGGGTAGTGACTGCACATAGGAAAATATATATCTTAAATAGTCAGAAAATTATTAATCTACAAAGATATTTTTAAAGACTTAAATAAGTCCAATTTAGTTATATATTTTTAGGATAATAAATACCTTTATTTGTCTGTGAGCAAACTAAAAGATACAAAAGTATCTTTTTTCTCTAGGTGTTCGATTTGGGCTGGGTTCTCCGGATTGCTTAAGCGACAGTTGCAATTTGCAATGCGCTTGTAAGATGCTTTCGCCAATCTTTTAATAAGAATCAAACACTAGACGAGAGAGAATTCAAAACCATTTCTCGTATATGAGCAGTCCCCAAACTTATCGCTGATCGCGCCGGTAGGTAGGCAGCCTAGCCGGGTTACCACGGAGAGATGGAGATTCGAGCCTGGTTGGTGGTGGGCAGTACACCAGCCTCGACTCCGGCTGCAAATCCAGGTCCCAGTCAGGCCAGATAGCCAGCTTCTTGGCTCATTACAGTTGGCCTGGTCAGCACGGCTTGGGTATGCCAATCATGCGTTCGGACCTAACTGCAATCCAGATTCAGTCTGCTCTCGGAATATACTGGGAAAAATTTTAAAGAAAATGGAAAAGGAAAATATTGAGACTTGTTTTCTAATTTATTTGAGATTTCTCTTAAAAGTTACCTGAAGAATAGAAGTATGTATCTTTAAGTAACATTAAATTGTGCAAATTGTAAGTTATGTTTTCAGTGCCTTTTACCCTTACCTTCCTCTCCATTTCTTGGCCCAAACAGAAGTTCTTGTCGCTTGTTCCTGTTAGCTGCTTGTTCGGCGTGGCCATTGAATATTTCAAATCGCAATCAGTTGGCAGGCATCGCGCTCCCCTTGCCCGGTCCCGTTCTCAATCCCTGCAGATCCCTGGGATCCCTGGCTACCGGCGGGTGTACTCACCGCATTAGTTTCAATGCGCCTTAATTTATTAAAATATCAAATTTAAGTACATGCTCTGCGGCGGCTAGAACGAACAGCAACGAACAGCAGCTCCGTGGTAGCCAATATTTGTGGCAGCTGCAATCGAGATTTGCGGGTGATTAGTGGCGGCTGAAATCGGAGAACCTTTTGGGGTCCGCACTTCCACAAGAAGCCAGTGATAGATGGCCTCTCCTTGTGGGGGCCAAAAGAAATGGAAATTGAATTCAGACTTGACTGGGAAAAATTTGTAGCCGAAATCAGGCAAGTCTAAATTAATAATAGAGTTATCTGATGAAATTTTGTGGAATATATTGAAATGTTTACAAATATTTATTAAAATTTATATTTTTATCTCATTTTCTCAAGACTCAAGTATTGTGTTTAAAGTCCCACAAAGGCCTGACCCATATTTCTTTTAGATTTCTTTTCCATAACCAAGTACTTGTTTTAATTAAACCCTAAGGAGTACCTTGAAAAAAATAAAATATATACACATTGGCAACACAAAGGAAACATAAATTCTCCAATAAGACACTTTCCTGGCTGACTTGTCCTGGAATTATGCGATATTCAGCCCAGTACCGATCCCGAACCAGAACGAGAACCGTTAGCAATTGGCTTTTGATGTTCGGCGCACAGAAACATTAACATAAATATGAGTGCGAGATAAGTGAGGAACACACCCAGTATACAGTGTGTGTGTGTGGTGTGTACACACTCTGATGAGGAATGAAAATTTGCCAAAGGAGTTGGCAGAAGTAGGAGGAGCCGCAGCCGAGCCGAGCCGAGCTGCAACTTGCCTCATTGACATGCGTTAGACACACGACTGTGCAACAGCCAGAGCAACTCCCAAAAGCAACTAGCAAAAGCAGGTGCACAGGGAGAAAATATATATATTTTAATACATTATAAATAATATTATATGGATTTTATTTTGGTTAATTTCATTTCAATCATAAAATTATCAAACTTAACTAAAAGATTTGATTTACAAATATGTAAAATTAAGTTTTTCTTATTATATAAGAAATTAAGTTAAGTGCATTGTCTTATACTCGTACAATGACGGTGGGCGCATTTTTTATGGGCGTGATAGCGTGGTGTGGGCGTGGCACTAGCATCTGGCCAGAAAATCTGAATAGATGATCATAAACAGAATTTTTGTTTAGCGGTCAGAGTGTTAGTTTGGCGCTAAGAAAACTCAAAATCCAAAGAATCAACTTATTGTTTGGGGGAGTGGCCGCTAGCAACACATTTGACACCGAACAGCAACATGTGGCTGGCAGCATCTCTAAAGAAATGTTGCTAAAAGTGTGAAGAATAAAAATAAAATTGGGAAAATTTAAAGAACTAAGAAATAAATATAAGGAAATCGTTTAAAAACAAAGGAAGTATATTTTGGAACAGAGGAATAATAGAGAATATATATTCAGATGTGAATAATTTATTAAAAAATTTATTTTTTTTATTCAATTACAAAAACATCTAAATTACATTAAAATATTCTTCTAAATTCTTCTTCTAAAATCTTTATGTAATTTATAGTATTTCCATTTATTCTTTGCGTCATTATCTTTATTGATCTCTGCTTTAGAAAGTAAGCATACTTTTGCTTAAATCTGTGTATAAAAAATATTATTTTAATGTTGCTGTAAAGTCGGACAATCTAGCCAGGTTACAACTAGCCCTGAGCCCTGAGCACACCAGCGATTTCAAGGTGTGGAGATTGTGACTTGTGACTGGAGCCAGATTTCCCTCTCTTGGGCTTTTTTTTCGGGCAATCAAATGGAGCCTCCTTGATGGCCGACTGCGCCTCGAGATGATGATGTTGCTGATGAGCTCTACGACAATGGGAATGCCTTGTTGTTGTTGCAGCAAAGTTGCTCTGTTGCTGTTGCTGGCTGCTGGCCGTGGCCGATGTTGATGGGCCAATGTTTCGGTCAGTTGCCGTGGCGAATCGCAGTGCAATGCGCAACACGTTAAGGGTTTGTCCCCCCCTTCGATCCTCCCTCTTCCAGCGCGCAATTTATGAAATGTCTTAATTTTTGCGTTGCCATTCCCAGGCAGGAGCAACACCGACAATATTCTGGCTAAAAGCGCCGCAGGAAAGCCGGCCGTTGTCCGGCTTAAGCATCGGCTCTAGAGATGAGTGCTGACTTGGTACATTTTCTGGGCAGGCCAAACACTTGAATTTGTTTATTTTCATTGCCAAATTGCATGGGGATCGTGACACGACACGGGCGGGGCTCCTCCCTGGCACGAGCTCGAAGACTGGGGCCAGTTGGCTAAAATGACTGACGCTTGATGGCTGTCAGTTCGTCGGACAACTTGTTGTTGTTGCTGCTGCTGTCGTCGTCATCAATTTTTTTGTTGTTGTTACTTTCAGAGCTCTCTCGCTGGCGATAAATTGCATTTTAAGCGTATTCCCCGGCATTATTATGACTTTATAAACTCTGCGGGCTTTATGCCCTCGCACAATATGCACTTTGCATTTGTTGTAACGCTGCAACGCCTTTTTCGCTGCGAGAAACCTTGGCCTGGCCCAGCGAGAGGTGTGAGCTATTTTTATATATATTTTGATTGGCAATGATGAAATGCACCATGCACTTGAGGAGGAGTCTCCAGCCGAGAGCTCTGGCCGCAGCTCCCTTTTGTTGGCCACTTCTTCGCTCTTAACAAGATAATTGCTTAATTTGATTAGCAATTGTTGCCGTTGTTAGCCAAGTTTGCTGCCGCTGCTGCTGCCGGTGCTGCTGCTGGCGGGGCGTGCAAATTGCTAACAATTTTGATATTTAAATTATTGAGCCTGTGTAGCAACAACAGCAACATGACAGCTCAATAAACATTCCATCAAGAATGGAGTGTAAAAATCCAATTTTCATAAGTGGCCCAGGCAGGAGCAGCCAGGGAAGAGCTCAGAACGGAGAGCGACTACTGTCCTTAGCCGGCGACTGCTCGTCCTTGCATAAATTAGCAGCTGCAGCTGCAATCGCGACGTCCATCAGCGACGGCCTAATTATGAAATGTATCTTTTATAAGTGAACCTAATTTGTCAATTATTCGGAATGTGCAGCAGCAGGTAAATAATTATTCAGTGAGTTAGCAGGGTGTTTGTTGGATTTTTAACAAGTTTCGGCAATAATTTTAACAAGTTGCCTCTAGCTTATTCTGGGAAATATCTTCAAAAAACCCCCGTATAACCATATGTTTAACTTTCTTTTCTAACAAGCTTGTGGCTCGCTCACCTACATTTGGCCAGTCAGTCTTCCAGCCACATTGTCGGCAATTAAAAGCCTTAAACGACTGTTCGCTTTGAGCGATGAGCTCAAAGGATTGGTAGCGACACTCGAATGCTGCATTGTCCGTCTGGTTTTTGCCTCTTTTCTGGCCACTTTCGGTCTCGAAGATTGCCGCGGTTACCTTGCCCCACAGCCCTTCACTCTGCCGCTGTTTATTTTCGCCTCTTATTTTGTTTTTTTCTCCCACTGATTAATCACTTTGGCGCGTATAATAAATTAAAAATTTCAGCAATTTTGAAAGTCAATTAATCATCGAGAAGGCACTCTCTGTGTAGCGGCCGATGTTGCTACCTTTTTTTGTGTTGCTGCTGATGCTGCTGCTGCTGCTGCCGTTGGGCAAGGCATAGACAAGAGGCAACATCTTGGGGCACGGCAGCAACATCAGCGGACATCCAGCAGCAACAAGAGGTAACAGCCACCACCACAGCCACGACGATGATGATGGCGACTCAAAAATGTCAGGCCATGACTACGCGCTGCACATTTTAGATGATGATGAAGTAGCCGGCAGATCGCTTTGGAGCCACCAGCTTCTTTGGGGTCCAGACTTCTAGAGAGGATCGCCGTTTGGAGGTGTGGCCACGGGCCAGCCAGGGAGCCAGTCAGCCAGCCAGCAGTACTTTCCTCCTGGCCAGGGCGACATATTCCCCAGCATTTGATAAATGAATGTGAGGGTCAGTTTCGTTTCAGCTCCCGAACAACTTTCGAGATATACGAGCATTTGTCAGATAAAAGTGCAACGCCTTTCCCATTGTCAGCCACCGCCACCGAGTTGGAGTTGGTGCTAGTGATGTGTCTGGATCGATAAGATATATCGAAGGAAAATATATATAACAGAAATAAAATATTTGAAACATTTTATTTAATTAGTTCAAAACATGTTTTAAAGTTTAACACAACTCAATAGTTCAGAAATGCGCTTAAGATGCATTTTAATTTAAAGTGCATAATCTTAAAATAATAGTGACTTACAACGGCTCAGAAAAAACTAATATACAATCTTCAAAACTTCGATTTTCCTATCGAAGTTATAAACATTTCTCCCATCCCTAGCTCACATCCAAGTTGTATGCTTGCTTTGAACCATAAAATATATAATGTGGCCCCTGTTGTATCGCAGAAAGCTGCGAGTGTTGAAACTTAAGTTTTAATTTAAGCGATACGAAGGGCGAGACCGACGGAGTTCGGACCGCGCCGTCCGAATCGTGCACGAAATGAAGCCATTTTCATACTCGTATTTATGAATTTAGCCCCTTATCGAAAAACGCTTCAATTGGCCATTGAGTCCGGGGCCCGGCAAATTAAATATGGGCAGTCATAAACGATACTGACAGGCAGGAGCGGGTAGGAGCAGATCCAGATCCAGATTTCGTGCTGAGGATCCGGGAATCGGAGTCTCGGCTTAGCTGAGTTATTAAGGCATCTTTATGGCCAATCTCAATGAGGTGTGAAGTGCAATCGTTGTTGGCCTTTTTATTAATACGCAAAAATATATATATTTTATTTGTTGTTACTCTGCGCCTGAGATCGCCTCGGATCGCCTCGAATCGCTGCGATTTAAGTTCAGTTTCCCAGCAGCAGGATTTGTGGCCTTTTTATGGTTTCACTAGGAGGGGGAAGAAGTCTTTTATGATATATGCATACTCCCAGAATATTTTCCTTACAGACTTGATTAGCGTGTCTCGGGATTGCCTATTTAATGACTTAATAAATTCCATATAAAAGTGAGTCAGGTCGCCGCTTTCAGTTTAATTTATTGCTCTGAGAATATAACGTATTTTTTACAGGTTCTATAAAGATTGTATTAACTTCAAGGAACAGGAAAACGAGATGCTGGTATAGCCTATTGAAATATATGCTTTAGTATCATTTAAAAGTTTCTTAAACATTTTTAAGATACTCCCTAGAAGACTTTTTCATATAAGAAAATTGTTCTCTCTGAACTGTATAAACTTTCCCCCTGGTACCTTATCTTATCCCTCCATCTGGCCATCGGTCCAATCCCATCTCCGGCTGCATTTCGGCAATAATTCATATTTAAGGCGCTGATCCGCGCTGAGCCGCGAACCCTTTCCTCTGACAGCCGAGGTCGTTCACTTGTCGTCTTAATTAAGTGCGTGCAAAAAGTTGCCGCAACAGATTGCAAAAGGCAAAAGGAGAGAGAAAAAAAGGAGAAAAAGAGGTGCTTTTAAGGACATTTTGACTGCGGCGTCGCGGGCTGTCAGTGAAATCCCATAAGCCGACAGCCAAGTTGTTTTATGGCCCACAGAAGGGGGTAAAGGAGCACTTAAATGCAGGTCACAGATGCAAATGTGATGCTGCTGCTCGTGCTGCCAATTATTTATTAACATATTTTCCCATTTGCATTGGCATTTGCATTGGCATTGGCATTGGCACTTTGTGCAATTAACAGGGAACTGTGTTGCCGTTTAATGGCCAACGTTGTCATACGTACACGTGTAGCCTGCTAACGGTTTTGTTGGGGGGACTTTTTCGGGCCTAAACAAATGGTTCAAATGCCGTGACTTCCTGGCCATTCCTTTGCTGCATTTAAATTTGATTTTGGGAATTTCAAATCGAATTGCGGCTGCGCCAAGTGCCAAAATGTTTGGTTACAGGGGGAAAAATAAAGGTAATGCAGTGAATTTAATTACTAGAAATAAGTAAGGAAAAGGCTTTAATTTAGGCATGAATTTAATTAAAATTTTAGGTTTTTTTAATATTCAAGTAATGCTTATATATTTTGTTTTTGTTTTACCTTGATTTTTTATATCCTTTAGAATTTTTTCTGCCTGTACAGTGACGACCGCGAAATTCACGCCATAAGTAGAATGTGATTTTCTCGCGTTGCCGTTGCTGGTGTTGCCAATGTTGCTGCTGCTGCGGATGTTGCTGTTGCTGTTGTCGCGTGTTGCCTGGCTTGTTACGGTGCCCAAATATGAGCAACATCACGAGAATCGTGCGATTTGCCTTGCATATATTTTACAATCCCCAAAAAAAAAACCCAATCGCAGGCCAATCCCCAAATCCAAATCCAAATCGCAATCCGCAATTCCAGGCCGACACAAGGCAGGAACATCGCCAAACGTCATTACCAAAGGGGCTGGCTGGCAGGCAGGCAGGCAGGCAGACCTTTCCTCCTCCAGTCTCCAGTTGAATCCCAAATCCGAAATCCGAATCCAAGTCGAACTCCAAGCGGGAATCGTAATGAAGTTATTTGTCCTGCGGCCATGTGGAATCAACGCACATATCCTTTTTGGCAATTGCAATGCGCCTGTCGCATAAATCATTTGCCACTCGCATGAAATTGGGCATAAATTTGCTCCACTTTGGAGCTCCAAGGAGAGATCCCCTTCCATTTATTCTTTAGCCGAAAATAAGTCGTCGGCCTAACGAATTTTCAGCTGGTGGAGAGAGAGAGAGGAGAAGGAGGAGCACATGGCTGTGTAGCCTCATAGCCAGCGGGTGCCAATCTTCCGGTTAGCGATGCGTGAGCCACGTGAAATGCAAATCAGTTTGTGATTCGTAAGCTTATAGCCGGCTATAGGGGGTTAATTGCTGTTAGTTTTGGACTGGGAAATTGGCGAAAATTTCATTATATTTTAGATGGACTTGTAAGCAGTTTATTTTACTTTAACTGGAGGAATTTTAGATCAAAGATTCCTTGTAAAAAATATGCTTCAAAAATATATAGAGAAAACTTAGATATAATTCTGGCTAAATCTTTAATTTAATTTTAAAAGCTTCCTTACGATATGTGTGGAATTTTTGGCCTACTCCCATCTCTGTTCGCTTAAACTTTCGTTGGCCAAAAATTAGCCGACAATTCGGTTATTAAGACAGCTTGGCCAGGCAGACAATTGGCGCTGCTGGTGGATTGGCGAGGATTGCATGGGGGAGGAGCAGATCCAGCTGGCCAGATCCAGACCCAGACCCAGACCCAGTTTCTCGTACTGTTACCGTTCCAATCCCCTTTCTACCTGCTGTGATAAATCAACGTGAGACTAATGCGCTCTTAACACGCGAATTATGATTTTGCAAATGATGTGAGAGGAGAGCTCCTTCGAGTTCTGGGTTCTGGGCTCCGAGCCGCTTGATTGCTTTATAATCGCCACGGTCTTTGGTGTCTTCGAGAGTCCGGGCTCTTAATTGCAGTTTAAAGATGGGAAAGTGACCCCTGAACTATTGGTAATTACTTTCGAGACAACGGCATATCAACACATGGGCTTGGTCCAGCCAAGACTCCGCCTGACCCAGTAAGAAGAACGTCTGGCATTTAACCCAGTTATTATGACTGCCATTTATAACCAGGCTAGGCCTTTGGCTCCCTGCGATGCCTGTGTGGGTGTCCTTTTGACCCGCATGTCCTTTATGGCCAGGCCAACTCGCCTGATGCCGTCGCCGTTGCTGTTGCTGCTGTTGCGGTGGCCATTTTGCGGTCCTGCCCTGTTTGTCATACCTCCCTCTCCCTTCCCTTCCCTTTATTGTCCTTTTCGAGGTCGTCCTGGTCCAGTACCGAGCTCCGTTGTTCCCCTCCCGCTGCTCGACGGCAAATGCCACTGACAATGGCACAGTTTTGCATGCAATTGACTTTCACAGCTCGTTGCTTTTTACTGTCTGAATGGGAATGTCTATAAGGGCAGGGGATGTGGGTGTTAAAGGGGAAGAGGGGAATGGGGTTGTGGGGAGACGACCACCAAAAAGGGATGTGCTGCTGAAAATGTGGGCGACTTTCAATGGCTGCTGCTCTTGCTTATCGCTGTCCTGTCCTTGTTTTCCGATTTACATTTTTGGGAACTTATCATATTCTCAGTATTTATTTGTGGGGAAGGGAATTTCCAAAAGAAAATATTGGTTTGCGAAATGCAATAATCAAAATTGGGTTTACTTTACATCTTAGTGATAAGTCCTTTATTTAAGTTGGTTAACTTGGTTACTGAACATTAAAAACTTAATTATACCTTTTTGTTTAATGGAAGTTTCATATATAGTTTCGTCTGTATTTAAACAAGAGCTTGTTCTGTTTAATTTAATTTAA
>VNJS01008011.1:2021-17334 GCA_008042575.1 Drosophila watanabei
TGCCACGGCCTGCCTGACAATGGCGCAGAACAGGCGCGTATCAGCCTCCGGAATGTAGCCTTCTTCATACGAGTCATTCTCCAGCGTGGTGCCAAAACGATGCACCAGAAACTGCTGAATAACGCTTTCTGACTTGTCTTCGTTCTGCTCAATCTGAAAAAGAGCCTGAATGGCTGCAACGCGCGCCGCCGTGCGTGGCCGTTGCGCGCCTTTAAGTTCTGAGTGATCCTGCAGCTCTGTCATCCCTATCTCCTGCCTGCCCGTATGAGGGAGCGGGGTTTCATGACTTTTTTACGCCACGAGGTCCAGTCTTTTCCTGCGAATCAGGCTCAGACGAATCCATGGACGTCAGAATTTCCGAAAAATCCCTCGCTTCCGTGAAGTCTCTGTAGACGCTGGCAAAGCGCACATAGCCCACAGTATCCACTTCCCGCAGCCCATCCATCGCCAGTTCTCCAATCCGTGCGGAGGGTACTTCCGTCTCTCCTGCGGCTTCAAGCTGACGCACCAGACCTGTGACAATCTGTTCGATTCTGCTTTCAGGCACGGGCCGTTTGCGCAGGGCAATCCGGATTGAGCGCGTAATCTTCTCGCGCTCAAACGGTGCGCGGCGTCCGTCAGCTTTTACAACAATCAGGTCGCGCAGCTGTACACGCTCAACTGTCGTAAAACGCTGGCCACAGGAAAGGCAGGCCCGGCGCCGCCGGATGGCGGAGCCTTCCTCGTTGGGGCGGCTATCCTTGACCTGACTATCAGGGTTCCCACAAAAAGGGCAGCGCATCGTGACGTGAGCCTTTCTCGCTCTGGCACAGAAAGAGCCGGGGCTTTCTTCAAGCTTGGCCTTCTGGTGCGATAATGCGGTATAGTGCCCGCAACAAAGTTCTTCTGTCCGGCCAGCTTATACCGGTCACGGGTTATTAAAAACTGGAGTTGCGATGAAAATGCGTTTTGGTGCCGGTTATGTCGCTGTCATGGTGGCTGGCCTGATGCTTGCAGGCCCGGCTATTGCGGAAGACAGGGACCCTGACAAATCTCTGCCGGGGCAGGACGATGCCCAGAAAGACATCACCATTACAGACACCAGCATGCAACTCATCAACGCAGAAAACCGCATGGCCGGTGTTTATTTTACCATAAGAAATGATGGGGCCAACGCGCATCTGATTACCGATGTCCGCTCTTCTGCCTGCCGCACGCTGGTGGGGCACCATTCTGATCAGGAAAGCACACCGGGCACTTTGTCCCTGTTTACGCATCTCTCCCTGCCTGCACGCACGACGCTGGTCTTTCCGTACGGAGGGTATCATCTTCTCTGTCTGGACCCGGACACGTCACTTCAGGCGGGGCAGGACGTATCTTTTACCTTCAGCTTTCTTGGTGGTTCGTCCAAAACCATAAAAATCAAGCTGTCTCAGCCGCAGGCAACGCACTGAGAAAAGGATTTTTCTCCCCGGCTGGCCTCCCGTTTTAGAAAGGCCAGACCGGGAGAGAAAAGCGCCCCGGTCTTTAGGCCGCGCTCGGGTTGGTTAGCGTCCGCTTCACGGCGTTGTGCCAGCCAGCAATCATTGTCTTGCGCTGTTCATTGGCCATGGAGGGCTTGAAGAGCGCGCCTCTGGCCCATTCGGATGCCAGCGTCTTCTCATCTTCCCAGACACCTGTTGCCAGCCCGGCGAGGAAGCCTGCGCCCAGAGCTGTTGTTTCAATGTTGCGGGGACGCTCAACATTAACCTGCAACATATCTGCCAGAAACTGACAGAACCAGTCATTAGCAGCCATCCCGCCATCAACGCGCAGGGCTTCTGTCGTCCCTGCCCCATCCTGCGTCATGGCTGTCACCAGATCCAGCGTCTGATAGGCAACGGATTCCAGAGCGGCGCGGGCGATATGCGCCGCTGTTGCATCCAGCGTCAGACCGCAGATCAGGCCGCGCGCATCCGGGTCCCAGTGTGGAGCGCCCAGCCCCACAAACCCCGGCACCATATACACGCCGTGGCTGTGCGGTACGCGGGTTGCCATATCATCAGTCTGAGAAGCATGCGTGATCAGGTGCAGTCCATCGCGCAGCCACTTGATGGCCGCACCCGCGACGAAGATGGAGCCTTCCAGCGCGTAAGATGTTTTCCCGTTAATGCGATAGGCAATTGTCGTCAGCATCCGGTTTTTGGACGCAACCGGTTTTTCCCCGGTGTTCAGCAGCACGAAGCAGCCAGTGCCATAGGTCGCTTTCGCCATGCCCTGAGAGAAACAGGCCTGCCCGACAACGGCGGCCTGCTGGTCCCCGGCCATACCGGCGATCGGGATGGCGCGACCAAACAGAGCCGTGTCTGTCTCACCAAAGATTGTGCTGTTATCTTTGACTTCAGGAAGCAGGGCTGCAGGGATGCGGAACAGACGCAGCAGGTCCTCGTCCCATTTCTGCTTATGGATATCAAACAGAAGCGTGCGGGCGGCATTGGTGATATCCGTTGCATGCACTTTGCCGCCGGTCAGGCGCCAGAGCAGGAAGGAGTCAATCGTTCCGAATGCGAGTTCACCTTTTTCGGCCCGTGACCGCGCATCTGCAACATTATCCAGCAGCCAGGCCAGTTTCGTTGCGGAAAAATACGGGTCAAGCAGGAGGCCGGTGCGCTCCCGCACAAGGGCTTCCGCGCCTTCTTCGCGCAGTTTCTGGCAGACAGAAGCCGTGCGACGATCCTGCCAGACAATAGCGCGGTGGATAGGCTTACCGGTCGCACGGTCCCAGACCACAATGGTTTCGCGCTGGTTTGTAATGCCAATGCCGGCAATGCGGCTGGTGCCACCGGCTTTTTCCAGTGCGGCCGTTGCGGTGGCCTTGGCATCATTCCAGATATCTTCCGGACAATGTTCTACCCAGCCCGCCTGAGGGTAATGTTGAGCGAACTCCTGACGAGCGCTTGAAATTTCCTGAGCATTTCGATCGAACACGATACTGCGTGTAGAGGTTGTGCCCTGATCAATCGCCAATACGTAATCTTGCTTGCTCATCGCACGGAATCCTTATTGCTGGAGTAATTAATCTTGAGCAATGTCAGGCTGCCGTGCCCGGACGATCGCTGGCATGAAGGGTTTTACAACCCCCTGATAGAACCCGGCTCCTACAACACCGCCAACAAGCGGTCCGGCAACCGGCACCCACCAGTAATTTCCGGGAGACGGAAGGGCTGCTTCCCCCCACCCGGCAAGGAAACAGAACAGGCGAGGCCCGAAATCGCGCGCCGGATTGATGGCCCACGCCTCCAGATAACCGGCAGATGCGCCGATCGTTGCCACAAGCAGACCAATAATCAGAGCGCCTGAATTGGCCTGCGGGGCCTGCGTATTATATTCACACGTTATCGCAAAAATCCCGAGCAGCAGCATTGCTGTCAGAATAACTTCATCAACAAACGCATGCATCGGGGTTACAAAATCGCCCGGATGCGTGAAGAAGACGCCAGCGGCTGCGCCGTCATGCCGCCAGTCCAGATGATTGACGGCGGCATAATGTTCGATAACGGGTGAAAAAAGCGTGTAAACAATCACGGCCCCCAGAAAACCACCCAGAACCTGAGCGACCCAGTAAGGCACCACTTTTTTCCATGAAAATCCGCGGTAACAGGCCAGCGCCAGAGTGACTGCGGGGTTGGCGTGCGTGCCGGAGACAGCGCCGGTGACGTAAATCGCCACGGTGACGCCCAGCCCCCAGACAATGCACACGCCCCAGTATGCCATTTTATAGGGGCTGGGGTCGTAGAGCGAATACATCGCTGCTACGGAATCCCCGAAAACAATAATAATAAAGACCGCGATGCATTCAGCGATCAGCTCGCCAAGAAAGGCGCGTTGGGTGGTTGTCATACTTTCCTCTTTTTATTTTTTTTATTTGGAAAGAGTTGTCTGGTGGTTAGAAAATCAGCCTACCTTCTTCCTGACATAGTCGGCAACTGCACTTTTTTCGGCCTCGTTCAGATGCAGGCCGAGCTTGCTACGCCGCCACAAGACATCTTCTGGTGCGCGGGCCCATTCTCTGGTGATCAGGTAATCAACTTCACGCGTTGTCAGATCGCCTCCCAGAATTTCGCCCATGTCCTGCATGGAGCCGGATTCACCAAGAATCTCGTAAGCCCGACTGCCATAGTTGCGCATCAGACGCCATGCAAGCTGTTCTGAAAGCCAGGGCGCTGCGCGACGCAGGCGTGCCAGTGCCCCTTCAAAACCACCCTCACCGATGTCACCACCGGGCAGAACTTCGCTGGCGGTCCAGCTTGCGCCTGCAACCGCGGGCAGCACAGGGGCCAGTTTTTCCAGAGCATGTTCTGCGAGCTTGCGGTACGTAGTGATCTTGCCGCCGAAGATGGAGAGAAGAGGTGCGCCGTCAGTGGTGTCCAGATCAAGGACATAATCACGGGTGACGGCCGAGGCGTTAGCCGACGCATCGTCATAAAGCGGACGGAGGCCAGCATAGCTCCAGACCACATCGCTTTCCCGCACCTGCGTCTGGAAGTAGCGGTTTACGCTTTCACACAGATAGCTCACCTCATCCGGGGCGATGCCAACGGTGCCGGGCGCTTCCTTCCACGGAATATCCGTGGTGCCGATCAGCGTGTAATTCTGTTCATACGGGATGGCGAACACAATACGTTTGTCGGGGTTCTGGAAGATATACGCCTGCGGCCCCTCAAACACGCGCGGGACGATAATGTGGCTGCCCTTCACCAGACGGACGGATTTGGAATTGGGAATATTCAGGGTTTCAGACAACAGTCTGGCCACCCACGGTCCGGCTGCGTTGACCAGCGCACGCGCACGCACCGAGCTGGTTTTGCCGGTGACGCGGTCTTCCAGAACAGCCTCCCACAGGCCATTGACCCGGTTCGCTTTGATCAGGCGCGTCCGGGTGCGGATTTCAGCACCCCGTTCCGCCGCATCAAGCGCATTTAGCACGACAAGGCGGCTATCCTGCACCCAGCCGTCTGAATAGACGAAGCCTTTCGTATATTCCGGTTTAAGCGGGCGACCGGAAGAATGGGTGCGGAAATCAACAGCGCGGGATTTGGGGAGCGTCATGTTGGAGGCAAGGTGGTCATACAGGAACAGGCCTGCGCGCAGCATCCATGCCGGACGCACCAGCTTGGAATGAGGCAGCACAAAACGCATGGGCCACATAATATGCGGAGCCATGGCCAGAAGGCGCTCCCGTTCCGTCAGCGCCTCGCGCACCAGCCGGAATTCATAATATTCCAGATAGCGCAGCCCACCATGAATTAGTTTGGTACTGGAAGAGGACGTATAGCTTGCCAGATCATCCTGCTCGACAAGCAGAACCGACGCGCCCCGGCCAACCGCGTCACGCGCGATCCCTGCGCCGTTAACGCCACCACCGACGATCAGGAGATCATAGGGCTGTGCAGAAGAGGGAGCGGAATCTGACATTTTTTCTTCCAATGACACCAAGAAGGAATACTGACCTTATTCGTATCCGAAAACGTAAACCAAAAACAATGGCTTTAATGTGACGGAAATAGCCTCATAAGCTCTTTTTGGTTTTCCTTTCCGAAAATTCTGTTTCGTTTGCGATGTGCAAACTAACCCCAGCGTCTTTCAGAATGGTACGGATGCCTGAAGGAGGAGCCTGATCCGTATAGAACGCGCTGACTTCAGAAATATGCCCTACCCGCGCCATGGGTCTGCGCATAAATTTTGTATGATCAGCCAGCAGGAACACGGTGCGTGAGTTCCTGATAATCGCCTGCGCCGCGGCAATTTCATCCACATCAAAATCAAGCAATGTGCCGTCTTCATCAATGCCGCTGATGCCGATTACCCCAAAATCAGCGCGATACTGCTCAATCATCGCGGCAGCGGCTGGCCCCACAATCCCGCCATCCCGCAGTCTGACGGTACCGCCTGTAATCACAAGGCTACATTCCGGTGCCGGGGTCAGCAAAGTCGCGACGTGAATATTATTGGTAATGACCCGCAACGCTCTGTGCGTCCTCAGAGAGCGGGCAAAGGCTTCGGTTGTGGTGCCGATGTTGATAAACAGAGATGCGCCATCCGGAATGGCTGCCGCAGCTCGTTCTCCAATGGCGTCTTTCTGGGAGAGGTTTAGAATCTGGCGGTCTGAATAGGCAATATTTTCTGCAAATGTGAGGGCACTGGCCCCCCCATGATGCCGTGCCACAATCCCTTCGGCCGCCATGCTGTTGACGTCGCGCCGGACGGTCTGCACGGTCACATGCAGGGTTTTTGCCAGATCCTCATTGGCGACATACCCCTGCTGCTGCACAAATTGCAGAATCAGGGCACGTCTTTCCTCTACGGAGGCCATGTCAGACTCCCTGCGCGGTTTTCAGCACCGCCAGAACCGCTTCTCCATAACGTTCCAGCTTCGAGCGCCCAACGCCTTTTACTTCTCCGAGTTCCGCAAGAGATGTTGGTGTTTCCTGAGCGATGTCGCGCAGGGCAGAATCATGGAAAATTACATAAGGCGGAATTTCCTGTTCCCGTGCTTCATCCAGTCGCCAGCGGCGCAGGGCCGCAAACAAAGCCTGCTTCTCTTCGGGTAAATCAGCCAGCGTTTCCGGGGGGCGCGCCCGGCCAGCCGCTTTTTCCAGCTCCTGCGTGGCATCCGCCCTCAGACTGACAGTCTCTTCTCCGCGCAGAATGGGCCGCGCGACATCCTGATTAAGCGCAAGCCCGCTATACTGCCCTTCACTCCGCAAAGCGCCGCGCGCAATAAGCTGCCGCCCGACGCCACGCCAGAACTGTTCGCTCTTGTCTTTCCCGATCCCCCAGACGGAGAGGGTCTCGTGATGATTACGCTCAACAGCCTCGTTCGTTTTGCCGCGCAAAACGGCAATGATATGCAGTGCGCCGAATTTCTGTCCCGTGCGATAAACTGTGGAGAGAAATTTTCTGGCCGCATCTGTGCCGTCAAACGTCACAACGGGATAACGGCAGTTATCGCAATGGCCACACGGGCCTTCCAGCGTTTCCCCAAAACAGTGCAGCAGAGCGCGTGTGCGGCAGCCAGTTGTCTCGGTTAGCGCGATCATTGCTTCCAGACGGCTACGCATAATACGTTTTTCGCTGTCCGGCGCGCTGGACTGATCAAGCCAGTAACGCGCCCGCGCCATATCTTCCCCGCCATAGAGCAGCACTGTTTCAGACGGCAGGCCATCCCGCCCTGCCCGCCCGATCTGCTGATAATAGGCCTCTGGTGAGCCCGGCATATCAAGGTGAATGACCGCGCGAACGTCGGGGCGGTCAATCCCCATCCCGAACGCGACGGTGGCGACAATGACGATTGGCTCCCCGGACCGGAACCGCAGCAAAGCTGCTCGTTTTTCAATCGGGGAAAGCCCTGCGTGAAATGCCAGAGCTGTCCAGCCTTTATCCCGCAGCGCCGCAGCAATCCGCTCTGTCCGGGCGCGGCTACCACAATAGACAATGCAGGCTTCGTCTCTGTGCCGTTCAAGAACGGATGTGAGTTGCCGCATTTCCGAGGCTTTGGGCAAAGCCGCGATATTGAGGTTGGAACGGTGGAAGCTGGAGACCAGAACTTCAGCGTCCGGCATGTCCAGTGCGGTAAGAATATCTTCGCGGGTGCGCTCATCCGCTGTGGCGGTCAGAGCAATCCGAGGGACGTTCGGAAAGTGTTTGGGGAGAGACGCCAGCGCACGATATTCCGGGCGGAACTCATGGCCCCACGCAGAAATACAATGCGCTTCATCAATTGCAATAATAGAAACAGGCTGCCGTGTCAGCCGTTCCAGCGTGCCCGGGGAAAGCAGCCGTTCGGGCGACACATATAACAGATCAACGCGCCCGGCTGCCAGATCAAACCGGATTTTTGCGGCTTCATCGCCTTCCAGTTCAGAATGAAGGGCGGCGGCGTTGATGCCGACCTGCCGCAAGCCCGCGACCTGATCATCCATCAGGGCAATCAGCGGAGAAATGACCAGCCCCATCCCCGGTCGGCACAGAGCTGGCACCTGATAACAAATGCTTTTACCGCCGCCTGTGGGCATCAGGACCAGTGCGTCACGGCCCTTCATGACGCACGCGACGGCCTGCCCCTGCAAGCTCCGAAAATCCGGAAAACCAAAAACGGCGTGCAGGACGTCTTTCGGGCTGGTCCCTACAAACCGGTCACGTCCCCCGGTATCCCGCACCAGAGCAGAAGCCGGAGGTATTCTGTCGGTCTGCGTTTCACTCATAGAAAATCAGGGGCTGACCAGCTCAATTTCCACCCGACGCGCGCCCACTGTCATGCCTTCTCCGCTGCTTGGTGCGCGCGGGGTCTGACGAATGCGGTCACCAGAGACACCGTCTTCATGCAGGGTTTCCGCCACCAGCTTCGCGCGCTGGATAGCAATCAGGGCATCGGCGGACAGGTCCCCGCCAGCGGCTGCGTAGCCTTCAACCTGCACAATGCTGCCGGGATGGTTCTGGGCTTTGCGCGCGGCTTCCGCAATGACGTTGCGGGCTGTGTCATTCAGTTCCACAGACTGATTGGAAAAGAAGACAACATATTTGCGTGCAGGCTGGGACGCGCACGCAGCAAGGACGGAAAGGCCGAGAAGAGGCAGCAGACGGCGCATAGATTTATCTCCAATAGAGCAAAAAAAATGCTCACAGTAATTTTTCAAATCTGCCTGCAAAACAGGGCGGACGCCAACTTTTTTCGCGCCCTGCTCAGGCTTTGGCCTCATAATCTATGGCTCAGGCGGCAGCGGCCGTCGCAACACCGCCCGAAAGGCGCCAGATCCGGTCCAGAGTTTCCACGCCGGTCAGCCGGTGCGCGATCAGAATGAAAGTGCGGCCTTCTGTGACGGTATTGAGCGTACGAAGGAACTCCTGCTCTGTCTGCGCATCCAGCCCGGTGGCGGGCTCGTCCAGAATCAGAATCGGAGCCTGCGTCAGAAGGGTACGGGCGAGTGCGATGCGTCGCCCCTGTCCGCCAGACAGCTTAATACCGCCTTCACCAAGCCACGTGTCCAGCCCGTCCGGCAGCGTCTTCACCACGTCCGCTACAGCAGCGTCTTCAAGTGCTTTCCACAGATCGTCTTCTGTCGCATCGGGGCGACCAAGAAGCAGATTGGCCCGGATGCTGTCGTCAAACAGATGCGTAGCCTGAGATAACCATGCCATGCGCCGCCGCAGGGAGTCCGCGCGGATATCGGAAATGTCTTCTCCGCCAAGCGTGATACTGCCTGCTTCCGGCGTGGCAGCCTTGAGCAGGAGAGCCGCAAGGCTGGATTTGCCAACCCCTGACGGGCCAAGGATGGCAATACGTGCGCCCGCGGGAATATCCAGCGTCAACCCATCAAACACGAGTGGACGATCGGGCACCCAGCGAAACTTTACACCGTCAAGACGAATATCGGTTCCCGCCGGAGCCTCAGTCTGCGCCTCGCTCTGTTTGCTGTCCGGGGTATGGGCTGCAACTTCCACCACGCGCTGCGCCGCAGCCCCCATCACGCCGGCCTGCAAGCCTGCCCGTGTCAGTGTTGCGGCACTCTCAAAAGACGCAACCGTCAGGAAGAGACTGCCGACGACGGCCAGCGGAGAAAGATGGAGAGCAAACACACCGGCAGCAGCAAGAAGCACCAGAAAGATTGCTGCCTGCCCGCACAGAAAAGCGGAGGCGTTGGCATATGCAGCCTGTCGCGCAAGCCGCATCTGGCCAGCGAGCAGAGCGGCGTCATCAGCCTGCACATGCGAGAGAATACGCCCTTCCGCACCAAAAGCACGGATTTCCCGTAAGCCACCTACCAAATCCAGTACGCCAATACGCAGGGCCGCGAGGTTTTTCCCCAGACGCTCCCCTTCTGCCCGGCCGGAGCGGGCAATCAGGTAAGGCACGCCAAACGCGGAACAGGCAAAGAGCAGCCCTACCGCCACGCCCAGCACAATGCTCTGGCGGCCCAGTTGAACGACCAGAATGGGCAGCGTCAGACACGCGCAGGCAAAGGGAACGAAAATACGCAGATACAGCCCATCCAGCGTGCCAATGTCCGACACAAGGCGTGAGAGCATATCGCCCGCCCGCCGGAACCCTAAGCCCGCAGCCGCCCCCTGTGCCAGAGAATGGAAAAACCAGACCCGCAGGTCCGCCAGCGCACGGAACATGGCATCATGCGCAAAAAGCCGTTCTGCATAGCGCAGAACAACCCGGCCACCGCCGACCCAGCGCAACAGAGCAGTAGTGATCACCACCTCACCCAGAACGCTGCTGGCCAGACGGAGCCCTGAAGCCTGCATCAGCACAAGGCCCAGACAAAGGGCAATCAGAGCCAGCATGACGCCAATAATCAGCCGTGGCGCCTGTCTGCGCCAGAGGCCCAGAATACGCAGAACGGCCTGACAATCAGTCAGAGCGGGCGTGCTGGCTTCTTTCTGGTCGGATATGTTCATCTCACGCGGCTCCCTGCCGTGTCACAACCCGCCCCAGATTAAGGTCCACACGCCGACCGTTAAACATATGCACAGCAGCGGAATGTGTGGCGAGTACAACAGTCCGGCGCAAGGCCAGACGTTGCAGGCTTTCAAAAACGCTTTTTTCTGTTGCGGGGTCCAGATGGGCCGTTGGTTCATCCAGCAGCAGTATGGGGGCGTTTTTCAGATAGGCGCGTGCGATTGCAATCCGCTGCGCCTGCCCACCGGACAGACCAAAGCCCCCTTCTCCAATCCGCGTTTCCAGACCATCCGGCAGAGACGGCAGGAACTGGTCAACCGCCGCGGCTTTGACCGCAGCCATAAGATCAGCGTCATCCGCATCAGGGCGGGCGAACAGAATGTTCTCTTTCAGCGTGCCTGCAAACAGAACAGGTTTCTGACCGATCCATGAAATCATCCGGGACAAGGCATCGGGAACAATGCTGTCAAGCGGCGCTCCGTTCAGGCGCACGCTTCCGCTATCAGGCTGAATAAAGCCCAGCAGGAGTTCCATGATCGTCGATTTGCCGGAACCAGACGGACCAGCGAGAATAAGCGTTTCTCCGGCGGGCACGGTAAAGCTCACATGGTCCAGCGCAGGCCCGCGTGCCGGGTCCCAGGTGAAGCTGACGTCTTCGAGAGAAATCATGACACCTGAGGCATTGACCGTCCGGGCACCGTCTGGTGA
Source organism: Drosophila watanabei (assembly GCA_008042575.1). Taxonomy (NCBI): domain Eukaryota; kingdom Metazoa; phylum Arthropoda; class Insecta; order Diptera; family Drosophilidae; genus Drosophila; species Drosophila watanabei. Next base: position 13,153 of record VNJS01008011.1, read on the forward strand.
GGGGCGCGGCAGAGCTTCAGGCAGGTCCAGAATGGCGGTTGCCGCCCCCTGTGCATGCGCACGGTCCTGATACGCCAGAGCCAGCGCGCGCAGAGGCGCAAAAAATTCCGGAATGAGCAGCAAAACAAACAGGCCGCTTGTCAGCGTGTATGTCAGAGCAGGAGACGGACCGTCAGCAAGCAGCAGCATCGCCTGCCTGCCGTCCATGACAGCGACCAGAACCAGAGCGACGACCATGGCGCAGTCAATAGAGGCGGAAGACAGAAATGCCACGCGAAGAATTTTCATGGTGCGCTGCCGCAGTTCTTCGGCGGCCTGCCCCAGTCGTTGCGTTTCATCCTCGGCACGGCCTGCCAGAACAATGGTGGCAATGCCCTTCACGCGGTCCAGAAAGCGGGCCTGAAGGCGTGTCATGGCCAGAAACTGATTGCGGGATGCAACGGCGGCCCCAATGCCAAACACAGCCTGCCCAAACGGGACTGTTGCGCCACACAGCCCGAGCACCAGAGCGGCGCGCGGCTGAATAAACGCCACAGGCAGCAAAATCAGGATGGGCGCAGCAATCCAGAGGGCGGATGCCGGAACCCAGCGGGCAAAAAAACCATCCAGTGCTTCCACACGATCCACGGCGATCGTCGCCAGTTCTCCGCTATGAGTCTTACGGAGCAGCGCCGGACCTCCTGTCAGGATTGAGGTCAGAACCTCTCCGCGCAATCTGCGGCGGGCGTCTATTCCGGCTTTTGCGGCAGATGTGTCACTCAATGCCATAATAAGGGCACGAAGGAGCGCTAGCCCGGCAAAAGCGAAAACGGGCCAGACAGGCAGGCTGGACACAGCCGTGCCCGGGACAAGGCCCATGAGGGCGTGTCCGAGAACGGTTGCCACACACCATGCCTGCCCGACACCCAGCAGACTGGATAGCAGCCCAAAAATTATAACAGGCCGCGCTGCCTGACGCCCCAGACGCGACTGTGTCCGCGTCCAGCCGCGTATCGCTGCTTTGTCACCACTCATAGACAGGCATTTATACCGGACGGGCGATCACGCAAACACCTAACGACGCCGCTCCCTACTGCGGGCAGAGCATAGCGCCCATACCGGCGTGTAGGGACCTGATCTGTTTTTCCTTTGAAAATTGATTTTTTCACTCGCTGATCAACGGAAACACAAATCTATAGATGGTCCCGTTTTCCCCGTTTCTGAAAAGCTGGGCGTTAAGCTGCCTTGCAAAGCCGCGGATCAGTTTTCTGCCAATCCCCTGCCGTTCGCCCGGTGTCTCATCCTCAAAATCACATCCGATTCCATTATCCGCGATTGTGAGGGTCACAATGCCGTCCACCAGGCGGAGTTCAACCGAAATGGTCCCGCGTCGCCCGTCCGGGAAAGCATATTTTATGGAGTTTGTGACAATTTCGGTCATGATCAGCGCCAGAGGCACGGCCTGATCCGGGTTCATCCGGAAATCATCCGATTCAACTCTGAGGGTAATCCGGTCAGTCTCTCCCTCCCCGGCCACATGCAGCGTCTGTTCACACAGTTCTCTCAGAAAGCTGGCCATATCCAGACTATCAAGCCGGTCTTCCGCGTAGAGTGTTTTATGCAGGGTCGCCAAAGCCCGGACCCTGTCTCGCGCAAGAGCAAATTCCGCCCGCACTTCGGGGTGAGAAATGCGGCTGGCCTGCAAATTGAGCAGCGAGGCTACAATCTGGAGATTGTTTTTTACACGATGATGAATTTCGCGCATCAGAAGTTCCTGATGCGCCATGGCCTTGTTCAGGCGTGCCTCGTGTCGGCTCAGTCTGCGTGTCGCACGGGTAAAAGCCTGCCCGAGGCGTTGCAGTTCCAGAGGCATGGAGCGGGTAATGCGGGCATCAAAGACCCCCTCCATCTGCCATTTCTGCACGGAATAGGTCAGACGGCGCAGGGGCATAACCAGAACGATATTTGCAGCCAGTGTGACCCCAATCAGGCCAGCCACCAGAAGAATCATTAGCGCCGAGATTTCCAGCACCATAGTCCGTAGGGCATCTGCCTCCCGCGGTGTTCGCTGCGTGACAACAAGTATATCCGCTCCGCCCGCAATGGCCCCTAAAGCATATCCCCCCTCAGACGTGGGCATGGAAACTATTGACCCTTCGCTGGCATCAAGTTTCCGTTGTAGCTGATGCACCATAGCCGGTGCGGGTGGGGCCCATCGGCAGTCCGTGCAGACAGAAGACAGCGATCCGTCCTGATTGATCAGCCAGGCCTGTAAGGGGTTGCTTTCATCAGAAAAAGCCTGCCAGCCAGCACTGTTGGCCAGATAAGCGGCCTTTCGGGAAAGCTGTAATATGCCAACCAGATAGCCGCGGGTTTCGGGAATTGAAAGAAAGATGGCCGGAACGGTAATGCGGAGGAAGGACCCTTTGGAATCCGGGTTTCCATCTTCCTGCACAGCTTCCAGAAGCGTTCCCTGAAAAGAGGGTGGCGGCTCTGTAATACCCATATTCTGGCAACTGCTGCCCGGCGGTGTGATGGTCTGGATCACCCGTCCGTCGCTATCAAGCACACCCATGAAACAATAACGTTGGCCACTCATGGTCTCCGCCAGCCGGAGAGCGTGACCAATTTGTTCAGGGGTCAGTCCCATCCCGCCGATTGTTTCAAGCGCGCTGCGCAGACGGTCCGTATCATGGCGAAACTGGAGATCAAGGCGTGCAATGGCTATAGCGGCGCGCTGTGCGCTGCCAACCATCAGTTCGTTATAATTATGAAGGGCCAGAATGGTGCTGACCGCCAGAACCGGGATACCAGAAAGGCAGATCAGTACGCGCATCCGCGCGCTGGTGGTTGCGAAAATATGGCCGAACCCGGAGAGCAGCGAGAGAAAGGCGTAACGGAGTGAATACCATCGTCGCCCTCCCCTGCGCTGCTGCTCAGAGTTATTCTCCGCGATCTTCTTCAATCAGCCTCAGCAATTCTTCAGGGATGGGCTCATTCGCCACGTCATCAAAAAGCTGATGCAGCCCGCGTTTCAACCAGAGATCAAACGCCTGATCAGACGTTTTCTCTGGTTTTTCTCGTGGCTTTTTATCCATGGTCTTGCCCATCTGGCGGCATTGTAACACCCGGCCGGATGGTAAGGTCACATCGTCCGCGTAAATCATCATCTGACATGCCCAAGCCCGCTCAGTCTCTTCCACTTCTCTCTGTGGGGTCAGGCCCACATTATCCTGTTGTCAGACAGCTCTGGAAGAGTCCTGGCTGTCCTGCTGGCTCAGCTTGCGGCGCAATGTCGCGGCCTGCGCTTTAAGGCGTTCATTCCCTACATGCTCTTCACCCAGCATCCAGGCTTCAAGCTGGCGTCTTGCACGGAATACACGACTTTTGGCGGTCCCGACAGCGCATCCGGCAACCTCAGCCAGTTCCTGATAGCTCATTCCTTCGAGCACACCCAGAACAAGAGCTTCCCGCTGGTCGTCTGGCAGCCGTGCAAGGGCTGCATCCAGATCTTTCAGAACGATCCGGTCCTCATGAGGCGCGTTGGTCGCCAGAAAGGATGCGGGCATATCATCAATATCTGTCGTGTCACGCTTTTTGCGGAGATCGGAAATAAAACGATTCCGCAGAATACGATGCATCCATGCTGCAAAATTAGTGCCCGGCGCAAAGCTGTTCTGGGCGGCCAGAGCGTTGCAAACGGCGTCCTGCACCAGATCTTCCGCTGCTGCGCGATTGCGCGTGAGAGCGAGAGCCTGAACGCGCAGTTTAGGGAGGATAGCGATAACCTGATCGTGGAATGACGGTGTCATGATCTTTGTCCCTGCCTTTTTGCTTAATCTTGCAGGGTGAATGAACGGCGGCAGGAAAAGGTTACATGCTTTTTTGAAAAAAATTTCGTCGGTCGTTTTTTAGCAGGCGGCGGAAGGCTCTTCAGGCGCATCGGGGGCTTCCAGCAGGANACAAAAAGTGATCCAGTTCCCGGATGGTCTCGCGTTCCTGCGTGGGGGAGCGGCTTTGTGTTACTCTGTCCGGGCTGGAGGCATAATCATTCAGGATTTCTTTTTCCCGCGTGTTCCGCCGTGTCTGCTCCAGAAAAAAATTTCTCAGAATGGAGAAAAGCCACGCCCTCAAGTTGGTGCCGGGTTCAAACTGCTCGGCCTTGCTAAGAGTACGCACGATGGTTTCCTGCACCAGATCATC